>LNAC01000782.1:395796-688036 GCA_002007465.1 Ailurus styani | reverse complement strand
GATGATTCACAGACCTGTACCCCTTGGGCAAAGAATAAAAATAAAATTAAAAATAAAATAATAAAAACNAAAAATAAAATTAAAAATAAAAAAAATAAAAAAAATAAAAAGGCTGGAAATATCACATTCTCTTTTAATATACTTCCTACAAAAGAAAGAAAAATGAAAATAAAAACCTGAAAAAAAAGCATCATTCTTAAAACATTTTCATCGTTGCTGTTGAAGAGCTACACACAGAAAGTTGTACAATACAACCCACTAGTAGAATGGGAGGGCATAGCCATTATTTATCCAATTATACTGTAGACCACACAGGACTATTCTGGTGAAGTTGTGTAACTCAGCTCTGCCCCCTACTGGAATAGTGCGTGGCCCTAATGCTGTCCGTTCTTTTGACCATTAATTTCCAATAGATAATGCAAACCCAGTAAATTCCTCTACTCAAAGATCTTAAGTGAAACTATGACAATAGTCTCCCAAAGGCATCCTAGAGCTCAAATTATAAGAGTAAAAAATTAATAGTAAGGTAATTTAAATTTTTAGTCTGGGAAATAAAACAAAAATACCTTCCAAAAGATTTTTCGTGTATAACTGCTCACCTACCAATATATCGCAGAGGAAAGGTTTAGTGTTGAGCATACAACCATTTAATGAGAATCTGCAGAAATCAGGAGTTAATCAGGAAACAAGTTCCAATTTATACGTACAGAACCCTACCCCAGCCTGTATCTAAACACATTTTTACCACACAAAGAATGTATACGCAGTGGAACGTAAGCAGGCATTATTTGGTCATCACCCAGATGATTGAAAGTAGCAGCTGAAACTCTGAGCCCCTTTTTCCAGAAGGTTAAGTGGTCAAAAGTAGCAGCAGAATTGTCTTGAAAGGAGAGATTCTAAAAGCTTGGGGGAACGTGGAGGAAATGTGAACTCCAGTTAAGTGTTTCTCCATTTACTCTCAGTAAGCAGATTTTCGTCATTCTTCTCTAAATGTCCCGATCTACCCTTCAGAGGTTTAGGCATGATGTTTCAGGTTACACCACTGAAAAGATTATAAGGAGAAAACATTGCTTCTCAAATTCTCCTTTTGCAACTAGGGGAGAGGGGCAGGCAGCGGAGAGAGGAATCCCAGAGGGAAGAAAACAACTGAGGACAAGAGAAATTCATTCATCCCATTGATTTCTGAACCCATCACATCTCTGAAGAATTTCTGATAAATGACCATATAGATTCATTAGTATCTCCACTTTCTTTTTTCCCTTTGGTAAAGAAATAATGAAAAGTAAGAACTAAATAATTGAAGAGCTGGCAAGCAGAAAGACTGAGTACAAAGAGAGGCATAAAGGATGTACTTGCTATGCCTTGAAAATAAAAACTGAATACTCTCTCTCTCTCTCTCTCTCTCTCTCTCTCTCACACACACACACACACACACACACACCATGCATGTGGATACATGTGTGTATGAGTATGTGTTGGATAGGAAATGGCCCAAGTCATGTGCTTAATAAGAGGATTCAAGTGGTTATTGATGACTGTGTAGACAGGGTCTTACTCTCATTCATATAATGAGCATTTCTTACAAAAAGGGAATCACACATTTTCATCTTTCACAAACAACGTGGACTACATGTTCTGAACAAAGGCTGATGCCCTCAGGTTATGGGAATAGAATACTGAGACTGTGTCAGTGATGTTCCCAAGCATCCCAAACTTCCTCTTGCCCCTTCTGGTTAGAGTATTTCTGAACTGCCAGCTGTACTCCGTATGTCCCCAGTTCATCTTCCCAAAACTTATGACTTACTTTAACATATCCTACTCAAATCTTCAATATCTCTCCATTTCATAATATTCAAACTTCTCCCTCTATAGTCCAAGCTCTATTTTTATGCTGAATGCTTTCTAATGGGCATATATTTTGGTAATTTAATCTTTATTTCAATATATTTTTCATTTTTTTACATGATTCCATACTGCTAGAGATTATCCCCCAAATTCATGTGTCAAAACCTAATCCCTAACGTGATGGTGTCTGAAAGTGGGGCCTTTGGGAAATTACTAGGTAGTGAGGGTGAGGCCCTCGTTAACAGGATTAGCACCCTCATAAATAGACCCCAGAAGTCTCTTGCCCCTGCTGCCATCTGAGAACAGAGACGAAGTCATGTACCTGTGAACGAAGAAACTGGTCCCAACTAGACCCTGAATCTTCTGGAGATTTGATCTTGAACCTTCCATCCTGCCTACAGTGTTCCATTATAGCTGCCTGAATAGACTAAGACATACACTTCCATAAAAGTTACAAGAATAAAACAAAGTATTCCTGCATGCCTTTTTCAGTTTTTGAATAAACGTTTTGTTTGGTAGAGTTTTAGATTCACAGAAAAGTTGTAAATAAAGTATAGAGAGTTCCCATGTATTACAAATCCCACTTCTATTATTGACATCTTACAACGGTATGGCATGTTCATTCATTCACAGTTTAATGAGCCAAACTGATACCTTATTATTAAGTAAATGCCAACAATTTTTACAGATTTCCTTATTTTTTCACCAAATGACGTTTTCTGATCCAGGATCCAGTTCAAGGCACCACATTACATTTAGTTATTATGTCTCCTTAAGCTCCTGTTGGCGATGACAGCTTCTGAGATTTTCCATATTTTTGATGACGTGGATAGTTTTGAGAAGTGCTAGTCAGGTATGTCACAGAATATTTTTCAATTTGAGTTTGGCACTTTTCTCATGGTTTAGACAAGACATTAGGGGTTCAGGGGAAGGAGACAAAGAAGACATCTGCCTAATCACCTCATATTAAGAGTATACACTATGAAAAATCACATTTTTTGCTCCAATGGTTACAGCTCTGGCCATCATTAGCCCTTTCGGGTACATCTGTCTTCCTCTGGCATGCACACATCTTTGTGTATGTGTGTAAAAGAGACTGTCTCACACTTTCTCAACTTCTGGCACCACTACAAGACACTCCAGGCTCCTATCCCCCAGTCTTATATCTTATTATTCATCATTTCTCCAAGGAGCCCTTGTGCCTTTAATTGTAGAATGATATTAGAAATTAAGGTCTGGGTGCTAGGTGTGTTCATTGTTACTGTGATAGCATTGCCCCTGGGTCCTCTCAGCTGACACAACTAAGAAATATAGGGGTATCTAGTAACCCATGTAGACACACATAAATGTAGATATTTGCATACATTCCCATTTGTTAAACAAAATGTGAATTCATACAGATGCCTCCAAATCTAACCTATTATTACATGGATCATTCTAGCTTCCTCTCTTTCCTTGTCCATAAACTTCTACTCCAGCAATGAGACATCTGGCTCCCACCATCCACCATCTATTTGCGGAATAGTTCAATGCTGGTATATACGTAGAGTAGTTTCAGAATTGTTAACCTGCACCCCTCCATGTGGAAAACAATCTCATCACTTGGGAGTTGCTTATGCATCGTTCTTTTTGCCTGTTATCTTATACTTTCCAGTCATTTCCCAAGTTACTTAAGTCAGGACCTTTTCTGCCCACACTCTTCTGTAAAGTCATTTCAGACATTTCAATACAGTTAGATTATTTTGTCACCATCTGCCTCCCATCCTAGGATCCTCAATAATTATAATTTTCCCTATGGCTTTTAGTAAAATTTTCTCTGTATCTGTGGTTGTTCTGTAGTCTCAGTATGATATATCTGGGTGTTTTTGCTGTTGTCTGTTTGGGGTATTTATTCTTGACATCCTAAACTGCTCCATTTTTTCTTTCTTCTCCTGCTGCCAATTACATGCATGTTATACCTTTTGAAATTGTCCCACAGTTCTTCAATGTTCAGTTTCACCTTTTTCATTCTGTTTTTTTTTCCTCTTCTCATTTCATTTTGAGTATTTTCTATTGACCTATCTTCAAGCTAACTGATTATTTCTTCACTGTGTCTGGTTTATTAACTGACCATCAAAGGCTTATTCTTCATTTCTGTTACAGTGATTTTTATTTCCAACACTACCTTTTGATTCCTTCTTATATTACCTATTACCCATTTGTTCCTTTTTTTTATTATGTTAGTCACCATACAGTACATCATTAGTTTTTGATGTAGTGTTCCATGATTCACTGTTTGCATATAACACCCAGTGCTCCATGCAATCCATGCCCTCCTTAATACCCATCACCAGGCTCACCTATCACCCCACCCCCCTCCCTTCTAAAATTCTCCATTTGCTTCCTGGAGTCCATAGTCTCTCATGGTTCGTCTCCCACTCCGTTTTCTCCCCATTCTTTTTTCCCTTCCTTCTCCTAATGTCCTCCATGTTATTCCTTATGTTCCACAAATAAGTGAAGTCATATGATAATTGATTTTCTCTGCTTGACTTATTTCACTTAGCATAATCTCCTCCAGTCCCATCCACGTTGATGCAAAAGTTGGATATTGCATCAAGATAAATAGCTTCTGCACAGCAAAGGAAACAGTCAACAAAACAAAGAGGCAACCCATAGAATGGGAGAAGATATTTGCAAATGACACTACAAAGAGCTGATACCCATCTGTTCTTACATGCTGTTACTTTTTCTACTAGAGCCCTAAATATTTTAATCATTATTGTTTTAAATTCCCTGTCTGGTAATATCAACATCTGTGTCACATATGACTCTGGTTCTAATAATTGCTTTGCCTCTTCGGAGTGTGTTTTCTCTTGTTTTTGGTGTTCCTTGTAGGTTTCGCTGGAAGTTGGACATATCATACCAGGTAATAAGAATTGAGGTAAACAGAACTTTATTATGTGGATTGATGTTAAACTGAAGAAACGTTAAGCTGTGTTTAGTTTTGGTGATAAGTATGAAAATGAAAGCCTTCAAATGCTTCCACTGTCTTTGTTTTTGTCTTCAGTCTTGACTCTGGGCTTACCCATATATACCTCCTTGGAGGAAGTCTGCATTTTGCAGCGCTTTGAGCTGTAATCTACTGTTATTATAATGGAACCCTGTTGATGTGATGGTAAGGTCCACTCTATAATCTTATAACCAAATCTCAGTCTTTTAGTGGTCTTATGTCTTAGGGCTTTGACTTTCACAGGGTTTCTATAATGCTGTATACCTTTTTCTCCCTGCTCTCTCTCCTCTTCCTTTGCTGCAGCATTCCTAATCTATTTCCTCTTCTGACTTAACTCCATCCCTATTAGCTAAGAGGCGCTGGAGTAGGGAGGACTTCCCTTCCCCAGGCTGGGATAAAGTTTTAGACTTGAGTTGTGATAAAGTCCCTTCTCAGGGAAAGCAGAACTTTGTGATAGAGGAGACTTAGTATTACTATTTCACAATTGCTACTCTTCCTCTCCCCCTGCTCCTGCCAAAAGGGATCTTTCTACAATTTTCACCATGAGAACCTGATGGGGTTCCTGAAGGGAAGGCCCAGAAAAGCATGGGCCCATTTCCTAAGACTGTAGCCCCTCAAGTTGCTCACTGTCAAGCTAGCCCACATTCTACCTCTAGCAATTTGACAAAATTACTATTTATGTGTTCTTTTTTATTTATGGTTCCAGCAGCTTCTGCTCAATGTGTACAGATCTCAGTAGTGTATTTCTGTCGATGCACCTGTCTCTCCAGATGTTAGGATGTCACTTTGCTCTGATGCCTTGATTCTCTGACGGAGCCAAAAAAAATTAGTTTTTAGTTTTTCCAGCTTTTCCTTAGTTGTAAATATGTAAGTGAAGTCTTTCAAGGCCTTTATATGATGGGATTATTTGTCTGTCTATCTATCTATCTATCTATCTATCTATCTATCTATCTATCTAATCATCTATCACATACTGAAGGTCATGATTTCATACTGATATCACCAATTGTAAACCCAAACCACAGTGCTCACTTCATGGTCTTTCTTTTCTGAATCTGAAACTCACTTTGTCAGTGGTGCAAAATCTGGCTCATAGGATAACAAATAAGTTGTTTTATAACTGCTCACCCATGCTTCTGCAAAGAAACCTTTTATGATGGAATTAGAGTTCAATATTTCGTTAGAATGTTTTGGTTTGTTTTTGTTTTTTGATGAAAACCTTATGATCCAAATACTCTGTTTAAAAGTTACTTGAGGGAAACCTGGGTGGCTCAGTCAGTTAAGTGTCTGCCTTTGGCTCAGGTCATGATCCCAGGGTCCTGAGATCAAGCCCCACATTGGGCTCCCTGCTCAGCGGGGAGCCTGCTTCTCCCTCTCCCTCTGCCCTTTCCCCCTCCTACTTGTGCTCTCTCTCTAGCTCTCAAATAAATAAAAATCTTTAAAATAAAAGTTACTTGAGTTGGTTCTCCTCCTCCACCTCACCTTACGGTGACTATGGTTTATTCATTCTAAATACAGTTCAGTTAATTTCTTTCTATTTGATTTTGCCTTAACTCCACCTCCCTCTTATTATTATGGGCTTTATTTATTTTCTGTTGTTTTTTTATTTTTGAATATATGAAACATTACCATAGCTCTAAATATCAGATCTGTAAAAACGGTATATTCACAAAAGGGCCATTTTCTACCACCCCTATTCCCAATTCCTTCTATCCTTTCCACTCAATTCCTACTCACACAGTATAGGTAATTTTAATCTCTGGAATTTCTTTTCTGTTTCTTAATTTTTCTTACACAAAAAGTAGCATAGTAGAGTAAAATTTATGTGCTTTGCATCTTTAATTTAATAATATATCCTGGAAATCAACCTATATCACTTGAGCGTGTGGACATATCATAGTTTATTCAACACTTTCCACCCAACACCTCTCCTGTGGATGAGCATTTAGATTATTACCAGTGATTTCTAATCACAAACAATGCCACAATAAATAACCTTGCTCATGTACCTTTTTTACACGATGGGAGGTGCATTTTCTTGATAAACATATGTAAGGGGAGAAGGCCAAATAGAAGTATAAAAGTGTACATAATTTATAGTTTTAGTAGATATTTCCAAATTCCACTTCATAAAGGTCAATATCAATTTTTTATTCTAATGACCAATATGAACGGATGCTTGTTTCTCCCATTTTCACCAAGAGAGTATGTTGTTATAATGTTTTAACATACACTAATCTCACATGTAAGAAAATATAGTTTTCATTCGCAGTACTATGAGGAAAGGTGAATGAAGTTTATATGCCTAAAGGCCATTCATATATGTTTTTTGCAAATTATGTATTCATGCCTCTTCAAAAATTGGTACTGAGTTTTTTACTTTTTCCCCAATTTTTCAAAAAATTCTGTATATAGTAGGTATATTAACCTTTAAGCTATGAAATGTAAAATAAGTAATGACAAGGAAGAAATAATTCCTTAATTAGAAAGGATTTTAGAAGGAGTGAACTTGTGACGAGCACTGGGTGTTGTAAGGAAGTGCTGAATCACTACATTGTACATCTGAAACTATTACATTATATATCAACTAACTGGAATTTCAGTAAAAGCTTAAAAAAAAACCCACAAGAAATTACTTGGTAAACCTCTATGCAAATAAATTTGAAAATCCATATGAAATGGATAATTTCCTAGGGAAATACAGTTAACCAGTATTGATGTCTTTAAAAATAAAAAGCATAAACAGATCAATTTTTCTACACCAAACAGAGAAACTACTCATGGAACTATACCATGCCAGGCCAATATGGTTTCACAGGAGAATTATTTCAGCCTTGAAGGATCAAATTGCTCTATACATGGTTATAGAATATAGCACTGAAAACTAAACCTAGTAAAGACTAGTTAAATCGGTACAGAATATAAAAAATGTTTAAATGTTAATGCAAATATTCTAAATAAAATAGTACTGAACAAAATCCAATACTGTATCAAGAAAATAACACACCATGGCCAAGTGGACTCATCCAAGGAAATCAAGGTTGGCTCAATATTAGGAAATCCATTTACGCAGTTTGTCACTTGGCAAAATTCTACATGCATTCCTGATTTAAAGAAAACATTAGAAAGTAGGAGCTGACGAATATATTCTTAAAAATATATTTACCTGAATCTTAAAGCTAGCATCTTTCTCAGTGGGGTGACACTAAGGATGTCTCCACTAAGATTAGGTAAAGGCAAGATTTCTCACTACCTGAAACACTATTCTTCAATAATGTAATACCCAATGTATTTAGATAGGAGAAATTAATTATCTGGATAAAAAATGAATAAGGAAAAGGAAAGCAATATTTTTTGTGGGGATTATATTATTTTGTACTTGGAAAACCCTAAAGAATCAATGGTAAAATTAACTCTAAGGATAAAAGGATTCAATGAAGTAGCAAGCTATAAAATTAGCATAAATCAATAGTCTTCAATTACACATAAAATATTTAATTAGAAGACACAAAGAGGAAAAAAAACCATATACAACAGCAACAAAAGTATGAAATATTTGAGAATAATTTTAACAAGAAGTGTACAAAACTGACATAAGGAAAATATTAAAACACTCCTGAGAGACATAAAGGATTACTTGAACAAAGGCTCTTTGCTGGAAGAATCGACATTATAAAGACAGAAGTTCTCCCTCAGTTAATTCACAAAATTAATGTAATCCAAATAAAAATACATACTTCTTTCTCCTTATGCAGCATTATCTTTCTAGGGCTGCCTGCTCAGATCAGGTATGCATTTTTAAGTCTCTTCCCAGAAATGAAAGCTCTGAGCTGGAGTACATTTTTCAGTATGTACATCCACAGGGTGATTTTTGTTTTTTTCTTTCATCTAATGGCGTTAAGAAAGTTTTAGATCTGCTGTTAGCTTTCCTGTCCCCCTCTTTCCTACAAGGCATCCCTCTGTCCTCACCCCTCAGGTACACTTGCACTTCCTGAAGGCAGGGAATGCTAGAGATAGCTTACTGCATTTGATGTTTACTTTTCTACTCCATGTAATTGTAAGTTTGGGTCTTCTCTGTCTTCTACTTATGCTGATATTGTGAGTTTGGTGTAGTTGTATTTGTTACTCCCATTTTTCCTTCTTGGAGCAGTTGGGAATATCCATTTCAGATGACTCACATTGCACTGGTTGTGACCTCATTTAATCTTTTTAGGAAATCTGTGAGGTGAGACTATTAACCCATTTCCTGAGAAGAGAGCAAAGGCTGAAAATTCACACTCATCTAATGCATACCTAAAGAGATCAGGAGCAAAAAAAGTACACACTTGGGAGTAATAATGAGGATGTACTAGTTTATTTCTGTGATCTGCCATCTAGGCCTAAGAAGTGACTGATGTTTCAAGGCCTACAGGTCATAAGTCTTGTATGCATCTCCTATTCTATGGCTTCTGGCTTTCATATCCTAGTTTTTATAATTAGCATTCCTAAACAACAAATTCTTGATTTTATAGGAGTCTGGTCTGTTTATAGAAAGTCCAACAACATGCTTATCATTAAGGATACCAGTAAGGCGGGTCACAGTGTGGCCAAGGGTATCAGCAGCCATTCCTTCCCTTCAAAATCTGGATTGGCTCCCTCAAGATGTTTTCTCAGCAATGAGATTTGTCATGCCACTTCTTGTTTCCATTTCACAGTCCTCTCAAACATAAGTAACATATACTCACATACAATCCAGCTTACACACATACATGAACGTCCAGGGGTGTGTATGCACACATACAAACATGTGTGCATGAAGATTGGGGTAACACGGGTACTCATCAGACTGCTGGATTGTGGACAGATCTGGTAAGTTGTGGGAGAGGGGGTAGGCTGTGGAGGGGCACTAGCGATGGATGGATGAGTGACCATTTACCAACCCACAGTAAACTATTTTAATACTTCCACAACTAGCACATACCCTCTGAAAAGCGGCCATGTAAACATGCATGCGTGCGCGCACGCACACACACACACTCACACAGTCACACACATGTATAAACGCAAGAAGCTTTCTTTTTTTTCTTTTAAAGACTTTATTTATTTATTTGACACAGAGAGAGAGATCACAAGTAGGCAGAGGCAGGCAGAGAGAGAGAGAGGAGGAATCAGGCTTCCTGCTGAGCAGAGATCCCAATGTGTGACTCCATCCCAGGACCCTGAGATCATGACCTGAGCCGAAGGCAGAGGCTTTAACCCACTGAGCCACCCAGGCGCCCCAGAAGCTTTCCTTTCTAAGCTATGGAAAATACACCAAGATCAGACTTCAAGGCAATATGCCCAACAACTCAGCTTAATATAGACCTCACACAGCATTTTCTATGGTTCCTCATCCTTTGTCCCAGGTTTTCCAGAGCTGAAGGTGAACAAAGAAATACTTATTTTCCCTTCAAGGTAAAATCGATTTTAACATGCATTTATTAAATTACCACGACTTATTAGATTCAAAATATATATTACATGAATAGAAGCATGCAGTTACAGCAAGAAGCGTAAACGTGGTGTGCAAGTGACAGATTTTAAAACACAAGCATGGATGTTTCTTATTCATGTGGCAATTGGAAACTCTCATTATTCTGGAAAAATGCCCATTGCTTTCCTGCTTCTAAGCTTTGCTTTTACAATTCTTTATACTTCGAATTTTCTCTCCAGCTCTTATTTCTCTTCTCCAGTATCCAAATCACACCAATGCTTTGAGTGTCCTTTCAAGTACCACCTTATCTAGAAAGCTCACATACCCCAACCATGATGACCAATTTGAGACTGATCACCAACAGTACTTGAACTATTCCCTTAGGACTTTTCCCCTGATAATGCCATTTCTGAATGCATCTTGTTCACATTGTACACTACAAAAGTTCTAGAGTATATTTTACGCATCTTCCTATATCCCAGAACACATTTGCATGCTCTCATCATGTTTTGTTGAATAAACACAGGCTACATAATGATACCATATTATTCATGATATAGCCGTGGTCAAACTGGAATAAATGTAGAAAGTTGCAGGGGCTTTCCCCATCCCATTTCTCCTCCCACTCTGTGATGAATCCTTCAATCCCAAGAATTCTGTGGGAAGTAATAACCCACAAAACACAAATAGTGACAGTAGCAATTACTCTTCTAAGAATTCATCTCAAGGAAAGCATAGAGTCAGCTGTACAATAATATTCATCTCAGCATTATTAATAATGGCCAAAAGAATGGAACATCCAAAATATCCAACAATAGGTGATACCTTAAATAACTCATGGTGCATTTGTCCTACAGTATGCAATGAAGCCATTAAAAGCTGACGTAGAAAATAAATGATAAAGTGCTCATACACAGTGGAGATCATTCTGCAGTATGTCCGCTATAGTCCATGTCTGCACAACTGGGCCCGTGTACGACCATGCACGCACCATAATGGGGGCATATCTGAGAGATAGTTAACAAAATGGGGGGACAAGAGAGAGCTTCCTGGAGGAGACGACACCTAAGCCGAGAGGAGTGGCTGAGTGAAGGTGGGAGAGGAAATGTAGGTATAGTATAGTACACTCTCCAGGCGCATGAAACTATGTACATAAGAGGCTACAAGAAAAATAAGTTTGGGGAACCCCAAGGAGTTTACTAAATACTGAACTTAGAAACCTAGGAAACAAAGCAGCCAAACTGGGACAAGCCCCAGGCTCCCTACTGTTGTGCCCGCCTGGCACTCCCCGTCCCAACCTAAGCCCCATCTTAGTTCTCACCTAAGCCCTGGGACTGTGAAAATACAAGTGGATAATTACAGAATTCTCATAAACTCTGGAAAACAAATTATACATGGACTGGAAAAGAAACAATGAGATCTTGTGACAACAAACTAATATGGAGAAGACGAAATCGAGGAGGAAAACAGAAGTCCGGCATTGATGGACAATAAGTGTTCTATCGAATAAATACCCATCAGGCCAGTAGATGAAGAGACCAAGGATGGCGATACCTGTGCTTTTAAAATGGCTTGTCTTTCTCAGAGTGATTTCACCTGCAGAGGTTATCACTGGCACCTCTGCAGGGTGAGCAAACCCTCAGTAAGAGAAAAGTCCCTTCTGGTCCCTGAGACCTTTGTAAGGGCGACGACACACTGCGGTGGGCAGCGTGGCTTGCAAGATCCCCTGTGAGCAGCAGAGGGGCTGTGAAAATGCAACATCTCCCCACCTCGGCCAAGCCCCACGGTAAGTAGTCTGCCCTGAAGAGACAAACAGCAACCTAGAGCCACCTACCAGATGCCAGGTTGTCAGTAGGCAACCGTCTCCCAGAGCAGCAGTGACAGCTGACCGGACAAGTGCCCCATCAACTCTCCACATGAGGGAAAAGGAGTAATCCCCTAAAAGCCTTGGGAAAAGCCTACATGTGTCAGAAATGTGGTTTCCTGACATCGTGAACTGCAAATCATTTCCTTTGTGAACTGAAGTGGGGACAGGCATACATTCTTTAGCCAGCCTCTGGGGAGCCTTGCCCGGCAGCCGGTACTGAACTTGTCACTCTGATCCTTGAGAGCCCAGGAAATGATGACCAGAAGAGCCATGCGGTACAAAAACCAAGGCTGTACATACCCGAGGATTCTTTGGCCAAGTGTCATCAAAGTTAGTGGGTTCAGAAAAAGAGCAAGCTCCCTTGCTGCAGGCAGGGCCAGCAGAATCCCTATCACCATGGCAATCCCACTCCCCCAACCCTCCTCCCAGATGACTCAGAGCAGATGTTATGGCGCTGAGTCTCCATAACATGCCGCCCATACTCAGGCAACTTGCTTCAGCCCATCAAGCAATCTGCACACAGAAAACTGTCAAGAAAACAACTGATAGGAACTATCATGTACTACGTGCCTGATATGTCCTAGATTCTGAATAACATGTGACATACACCAGCCTCACATAAGCCTTACTGCAAGCTTGCACAGTTCATAAATCTCCACTATGAGCAATCCTGAGGAGACCACAAGAGGCAGACAGTCCCCAGTCAAACCCAGAACAAGGCTTCAGTCATTTAGACCTCAGCAACCTTAATTGTGAGGCTATTACCCTCTTATTATTATTTTGTTTTTACTTTTATTTATTTTCACAGAGAGACACCAAGAGAGGGAACACGAGCAGGGGGAATGGGAGAGGGAGAAGCAGGCCTCCCACTGAGCAGGAAGCCGGATGTGGGCCTTGATCCCAGGACCCTGGGATCATGACCTGAACCAAAGGCAGATGCTTAATGACTGAGTCACCCAGGCACTCTACTCCCCTCTTATTAAACAACAATCTTTTCTGGCAGCCTGGATTGGCCTTCCACACAGAGGTGACCTTATACAAGTTGCTGGACGATGTTCAGCATGGCTGAACTAGACGAAGTCTAAAATACTGTCCATGGTTGAAACTCCCTGATTCATGTGAGCCTTACGATATGCTAGGTGTGGCGGGCAATTTAGAATCATTAAGCCAGTTTCTATTTTCAAGGAGCATATATTATATGAAAGGAACCTAAATTAAAATGCACAGTTGAGCAATTAAATGGAAAGCTGTGGAGTAATAATGCCATGTGAAACAGGAGAGGAAGGAAGGGAACAGACAATGAGGGCAGCATAGTCAGAGGAGATGCCATCTTCAACACAGCACATGGTGCCATGGCAAGTAGAGGAAGGGAATCAACTGACCAGAAGCCCCAAGGGCCGAATCCTGAGGCTCCAGTGGATAGAGTGGATAGAGTGGCCTGAGCTCCAGAGATTTCAGACCACAGGTGATTCAGTCCTACATGGTGAAGCTCTAGGCGCAATGAGAAAGAGGAGGGGCTGCAGTAGACATGATGGGTGCGGACAGCACAGGACCTCTGCTGGGGACTAGGTTATGGGCCTAATTTGTACATAGTTGTTCGTTCTAATTTTCTGATTATTTCCCTCAGGAGTTCTTAGCAACCGACAAAAACGTTCTTCAGGACAAACCAGTTTCCATGGCAAGAATTTTTGAAAACTTTACTTCTGGTGGAAAGAGAAGGTCCCCAGGTCTCATGTAGCTAGTGGGTGACTCTGCCTAGCACAGCAGCAATGGGAGGAGTCAGAAGTGAATACAGTGTGTGGGAAGATCAAGGAAGAAGGTGAGACGTGAACTAGCTCCAAAGGTGAGCATGAGTTGAAGAGACATGGTGGCTCATGCAGTGGGGCTGGGCGTGGGAGAATTACTACGTGTCCAAACCAGGATACTTCTGAGACTGAAAAAGGGTGGTGTTTGTGATTATGGAAGGACAATGGGGAAAAACTGGGTTTTACTAAGTGAACCAGGGTGAATGGTCATTCTATGCAAAGCTCTCTTTCTAGTTTTCCTATCAGCATTACATACATTTCTCACAGATGTCTCAGTTTAACTAATATCTTCAGCGGGAAGGAAAAAGTTCGAGACTTCCTGCAGACTATCTCACCACAGAAAAACAAGCATAAAAAACAGAGGCTTCTCCCAAGGACTGCAGAAAACTGGGTAACATTTGGTCAACCTTAGAAAGTAGATGACAGCAATCCCGAAAATGCCATCCCTGGGAATACTGTTCTAGAAAGTGTCAGTATGCACAGTGGAAATAAAGTGTTCAATGCTCAATTTTAGGGAACTCTTTTTTTTTTAAAGATTTTATTTATTTATTTGACAGAGAGAGAGAGAGAGATTACAAGTAGGCAGAGAGGCAGGCAGAGAGAGAGGAGGAAGCAGGCTCCCTGCCGAGCAGGGAGCCCGATGCGGGCCTCGATCCCAGGACCCTGAGATCATGACCTGAGCTGAAAGCAGAGGCTTTAACTCACTGAGCCACCCAGGCACCCCAATTTTAGGGAACTCTTGAGGAAAACACAATTAAGTACGTTTCTCAAAGGCGTTCTTCTTGGAGCCCTTTCTACAACAATGATGCATTATGAGTTTCCATAAGAGAAATAACATGTGCAGCATTTTCCACTCCCCCCCCAACTTTTATTTAATCAGAGAATCTATTTTTCCAGGTTACTTATTAAGAAGCCCTAGAACTGAAGTCCCATGGTACATGATTTGGAAAATGCTCTGTTCAAGGGATGAGGCAGATTTCCAGATACAATATCTACCCGCAATGTTCTAACCCATAAAATCAGGAACATCAAAGTAACCCTGCTTTGAGAAATGGAATATCCATTTGCTGATAAATGGGGTGGTAGAAAGAGGACTTGGCAGGCTGCAAGGTGACTGGATTCTAATCTTAGCTCTACCTCTCTTTGAAAAATGAAACCCTTTGAATCTCAGTATAATGACAGGGTTGAATTCAATGCCTAAGAGCCCTTCGGCTCATAAATCTTATGATTCCTATGGTGCCATTAGGGAGATCTAGCATTCCTTTAACTCATCAAACAAAAACTGAGTGCCTACCATGTGTTAGGTACTATGCTAAAATTGAAGACTACAGGATGAGCAATGAGACCTTTCCTGCAGTGTCTAGAGCTGGTTTCTTTACACTCCTAGGGGTTTCCTTGGAAAGTAAAGGATTTTTTTTTCATATTTAGCATAAAAATCCTAGATTTTTGAATATACACATTGTTCAGAAAGAGTGTGGATGGGGGATATATTTTAAAGAAGATGAAATAAAATTAAAATTAATTACCCATACTAGGGAACATGGAATTATATTTGGAACCAACAAAAAAGAAAACACTGGTTAAACATTCTGGTCTAACGACCACAAGATATTTTCTCACGCAAAATAAATAACAACATACTTTCTTCATCACCACTCAGTACCCTCTCTCAAGGTTCTCATGATTTGCCTGGGATGGAAGTCATGGTGGTTGTAACTCTGACATTCATTTCAAGTCTCCCAAATCACCTAACCCAATCTTAGACTTCTAGCTTCTTAAAAGCAAAAGGATCAGAAATACATCTTCTTAAAACCGTGCACTAGCCATTCAGATGTCCCTGTACTATTTTCTTTTTCCTGAACCTGTATACTTCCAAAATATTAGCTACTGAATCCTGGGAGTCTATACAGGAACATAAGGTGGAGATAGGTATTATTAAATATGATATAAACATATGTAATATACATGTATGAGAAATTGACCAATATTTCTGTCCTTATATAATGTAGGGGAATAATTTAAAAATCCACATCTATATGACCATATGTGCATCTATGTCTCTATCTCTGTATCTCTATTTCTTCATCTCTCTCTCTCTAGCTATGTCTAAAACTCCAGTTTCCAAACCAATATCTTGTGGAAGAGGAAGAAAGGAAATCAGGGAGCCAGGGGTAAGGCAAAATAATAGAATGCTCATGTACTAGGAATCTATTCATAAGGTATAGGTGGGCCATATTTATTTTGAAATATGTTTAGAGGGGATGATAGTCATTTAGGATTATGAGGCTTCTATTCTACTCACGCAAAATTGAATTACTAGGAATAAGTTTTTACTCTCTTTTGAATTATATGTATTTATTTACAACTACATAACCTTTATAACCTCAGCCTTTTATTTTCTTTTGTTTTATCACTCCCACATTGACTTATGTATTACAACAAACTATGTAGAGTTATGGGGAACAAAATGGAGACTTTGCTCAAAGTATATTTGCATATATCAAATATTACATATCAAGGCAGTAAAAACATGTTTTTTTATTTTAAAATATATTTAAAAAAAAAACTTTTAGGAGAAATGTAGGTAGCTCAGTTGGTTGGGTGTCTGCCTTCGGCTCAGGTTATGATCTCAAGGTCTTGGGCTCAAGCCACATGTCAGGCTCCCTGCTCACTGGGGACCCTGCTTCTCCCTCTCCCTCTGCTCCTCCCAGCTGCTTGTGCTCTCTTTCTCTCTCTCAAGTAAATATATAAAATCTTTCTTAAAAAAAAAAAAGATAGCACAAGTTTTTGCCTTGTAATCTGGGGCAAGTCATATAACCTCTCTTGCCTTCAGCCTCCTCTGTCATAAAATGAGGGTAAGCCACAAACGACCACCATGCAGGGATGTTGTAAGGAGTAAAATGAAATAATGTAAGTGAAAGTAAGTGTTTTGAAAAGTGTAAAGTAGTATATAAGGGGAAGGTGCCATTATCTTTAATCAAAACCACCAGAGAAGACATGCATTTTTCATCCTTGTTGCACACCATAAACAAATTTGAACTCTAAAAATGAAATCAGCCCAAAGTAAAATGTTAGAAATGACAATAAGTCATTTTTCAGAACAAAGAAATTGATTTTCCATAGATGTCCTTTCCTGGTGCATGTAAAGACCTATATCCATCAACGCCTAGGTCCCCTGTCTTGACACTGGGTATAATTATGGCTGATCACACAGTAGCTTGGCTCATGTTACTATCAGAGCTTAGGGCCACTATGTTTCCTCTGTATTACCACAGGGATATGCCAGGACTTATACCAAATTGTGCTGTTACTGAGACATTTTTTTAATTAATTAAAAAAATAAAAACCATTATTTTCAAGAATGCCATCTAAGCCTGAAGCTTGGGCTATGTGTGCACTTTCCAGTTCAAAAGTTCTAAATCTTTTACAATCATCATTTTTAAGCAATACTTTCAAACATCAAACTAGACTGACTAAAGATTAACAGACACTCTACTTTTGTAAACAAGACCAATTTCCAAGAAAAATCAAAATAGCTGCCAGACCCTCCATTAAGCCTTTATATTATTTTATTTAATCCTAAAAACCAGCTATATCATGCCAATGTTAACTTCCTGTTTTTGATCATTGAATTGTCATTATGCGAGATATTTACAATGTGGGAAATGGGTGAAGGATATAAGGGGACTCTTTCTACTGTTTTTGCAAATCTTCATTTTTTGTCTGTAAGTTTAAAATTAGTTCAAAATAAAAAGCAAAAACTAAAATACAAATCTTATAAAATAGCGTCCTATTCTCAGGAGTCTAGACATTAAGCCTCTTGAGAGATTAGTCATTTGCCTGAAGTTATTGTTTCCATTAATTTGTACCTTCAGTTTAGTCTATAAAGTATTTAAAGCAGTTCATTTATACAAAATAAAAGATGATAATTATAATAGCTAACAATTTTACAGAGGAACAGAGTAACCACATGCCAAGAACTGTCTTTAGAACTTGACAAAGATCAAATCAACACCTACATCAACCCATGATGTAGGTCCTATTCTAATTTCCATTCATAAGAGAAAGCTAAGATGCAAGGAGATCACTAACTTGCTCAAGGTCACACTTCTAGCAGGTGGGGGAATGAGAATGACATCCAGCACTAGAGACATTCAAAGGGCAGAGAAGAAAGGCAGAAACTAATGGGGAACATGACATGAATCCGG
This sequence comes from Ailurus styani, assembly GCA_002007465.1. Classification (NCBI taxonomy): domain Eukaryota; kingdom Metazoa; phylum Chordata; class Mammalia; order Carnivora; family Ailuridae; genus Ailurus; species Ailurus styani. The sequence continues at coordinate 669,870 of LNAC01000782.1, read as the reverse complement.
GAGAGAAGCCATGTGGGAGTCTGTCAACAGGACAATTTTCAAGGTGCATACAACAGAAGCTGACCATATGATCGGGAGATGGGCAAGCATCTTTGATTTAGGCCTGGCCAGTGTTTCTCCTAAAGATCCTCACACAGCATGCTGGTAAGCACAGTATAAACAACCTAACTTTCACATCCTTTGAGGAAGTGGCAATGAGTTTTATGGGGAAGAGTATTATAACCTGACACACTATAGGCTGCTGATATCACAGCAATAAATGATTCTGTAAAAACAATTCTGTAGGCTGTCAATACTAGGTACTCCAGGGACACAGCCCTCCTCTTCCCTAACTTAATCCAGGAATCGATTTTGGAATATCTGGACTAATGTTTCTCTCAACTGCACTTGTGATAAATATTGGATGGAGATGGTTTTGAGATTATGTTCCTGCCAATTTCCTTAAAGAACAGGGTTCTACTTACCTCAGTAAACACATTCCCGTATGCCACACTATTATTCCAAAGAGGAGGTCAAGCTTCTCCCTCACATCATTCCCCCACACCTACTGGTACACCTTATACAATTAAAAAAAAAAAACACCTCATTAATCAGGGAACTGACTCGCCCTTCTGAATAAATAAATTTCCTATTTTCCTGAAATCTAAAATTTTAACTTGTAGCCTGATTTTTTTTTTGGTGTTTGATTTTAGTTGTAATGCATTCAAAATGTACTTCAAATTTCCTCATCTTAATTTTTATTATTAAATTAACTAATTAAAATTCATTATTTAATGAAATATAACATTTTCTTGATAACACTGGGAAGACTGTTTTGCCATTTGGAGAAATCCTCCTGGTGGTAACTGAAAATATGTGGGGCCATTCTGGGCTAATCAATGATTAGAGGCCACAATTGGCATCGTATGGGGGAGAGTCAGGGAGGCTAATTATCCTTCAGTACAGGAAAACCAAGAACAATATAGAACCATCCTGCCCGGAATGGTAGCAGAGGACCCACAGAGCTACCCTCTCTTGCAGAACGGTGTGGAGATGCTTACCACAGTAACCCTGAGAGAAGGTTTCCAGTCTCTGTGTAAATGCCTTCAGTGACAGTGAGCTCATTACTCTAGTCACCATGGCTAACACAGCTATAATGGAACATGTACTCACATGTTAAGCCAAAATTTGTCATCTTGTAACTTCTACCTGTTTGCCTTCTAAAGTGATATGTCCCGCGAAAATCATGTCCTCCTCTCAAGGAATCACTATTTCAGTTTATTTTGATAAACTCTGATGTAATATTAAGGACCACTTTGGTGTATGGAATGTTGCTTGCTTTTTATTCCTTCAACTTCACAAATTCCTTCGACTTCACGCTATTAGCAGTTCCGTTCCTCCCTGTAGGAATACCTCTACTCTGAAGGAATGAAAAGCTAGTTGTCCCTCAGGAGCTGTTTCCCACCTTCTCCTTTGTGATTCCACATATCTTCTTTTTCAGAGAATCTGCTTCTTTCTCTACTCCCAATCCTGTCTTATGAATAAATTCTATGCTGCTTAGCTGTCTGAATACGATCAAGATTAGAACTAAAGTTGCCAGGGAAAACCAGATAAGTACTATATATCTGGCTCAAATACATTTTGTTGTGCCAGAAGGAAACATGTGTGGGCTATATGTTTTCATTGTACCTGATGATCTCTCTCTTGCTTTTGGCTCAGCTCATAGAAAAGAGAGGCAAGATGCTTAATGTGCAGTTAGAAATGGTTTTCATCTTGTGCACATATCAGTCAGTTGGCAGTGGATGCCTTGAGTGCAGCATTGAGAGTGAATCTCAGACTAAGTCTCACTTAACAAAAAGAAAAAAAAAAAGAATGAAAGCCACTGCAAGATACTGAGACATGGCAATGCCAATGTTGCTGGTATGTGTGCTATGTATTTGCTGACACTGATAAAGTAGAACAATCACTGATATGGAGTCCTAGGTTGGAAATTCAAAATTCTGGTGTTAGAACTTACTAGTTCAGGACTTTGGGCTGTCAACATCTCTGGGCTTCAACAACCTCATCAATAAAATTGGAATAATAATAATATATCCCAATTGGGCTGTTGTGTAAATCGACTGAAATGACTCTTTTAAGTTCTATAAATATTTATTGAGTACATCTTAATATCCCAGACATTCTGGTATCATGCCAAGAATAAAACCACAAATGAGTCAAGGTCACTGCCCTTGAAAAACTAAGAGTCAAATGGGGGGGGGGGAAGACAAGTGAGCAGATAATCTCAATATAAAGGGGTAAAGACATTAATAACTGAACCACAAAGTGTTATGAGAACATAGAAGACAGGCGCCCCATCAATTAGAATGACTTCTACAGCAGCTGATATAAACTCTGATAGAAACCGGCTTTTACATTGAGGAAATCTATGGTCTTATGTAATAGCAAGGGCTCAGACTGTTGACTCACGGGTTCAACAATGTCTTCCAGGAGCCAGCATGTTTTTATATCTCTGCCCCACTCCATACAGCAATGCCTTCATCCAGAAGTCACAGAATCTGTAGATCTTAGGATGGATCATGGCAGCAACTGAAACAAGACCCTTCCTTTTTCATGTCCCTTTTCTCACATCTCATTGGTTCAGATGGTTTCAATGTGGCTCATTTCTAAACTGATCATCTATCAAGGAAATAGAATTACCATAACTGACTATGACAAATAATCTAAGGTGGGTGGTAACTGTAATGTTTACTTGAGAGTCTAGTCCAGCTTAACGGGGGTGGGGTGGGAGGGGGTACTAAAGGATGTTTTCTTTAAAGGACATTAATACAAGTTTTCAAAGGATGAGTGAAATTAGCCAAAGGAAGAAGAGGATGAGCATCTCAGGCAGAGGAACTACGTGATTGGAGGTAAATTACCACAGAAATAACAGATGTAAAAGTAGCACTTGGTGTGAGCTATGGATTTCCTAGATGTTTGTGGACTGAAATCTACCTTTGGAGTAAGAAATATACCATGGTCTTAAGATATCTGTATATTAACATTCAACAATTTTTCCTTTAGTTTGTGTTTCTTTGAAATAAAATATATTATTTCTCTAAATAATTTGATTTCTACTTCTTAGATATGTCAAAATGTCTTAGATATGTCTACTTCTTAGATATGTCAATGAACTTAGATATCAAGTTCTTTGGGCATAGCAGACACTCAACTCAGTAAATATGGAATGAACAGCACAACAAAAATGGTTATACACTATGAATTATTAACTTTGATTCATTAATCACTTAGACACAGTATATGTACAAATTATTTTAATTTAGAAAATAAAAAAATTTTAAGATTTTATTTATTTATTTGACACACAGAGAGAGAGATCACAAGTAGGCAGAGAGGCAGGCAGAGAGAGAGGGGGAAGCAGGCTCCCTGCTGAGCAGAGAGCCCAATGTGGGGCTTGATCCCAGGATCTGGGATCATGACCTGAGCTGAAAGCGGAGGCTTTAACCCACTGAGCCACCCAGGCACCCAAAAATCAAAAAATTTTTAACTATAAGGTCTGAGTAAAACTTTTCTTCTATCCTAAATAAAACTTTCTTCTAATAGATTTGGGGTAGGATGGATAGGCTTTTCAGGGATAGATTTATTCCGTTATATTTTCCTAAAAATACTCAAATAGGTACAGCACAGGTAAGCCTCTGACCACATTCCTAGTCTAGTCATGTTGGCTATCCTATCAGTGAAAATTTGTCGATCAGATGAGAAATGTGTTTTAATCCATATTCCTTACTTTTCCTATGCCTACATAAGAGTGAAAAGTGGGGAGATGCTATGTCAGGAGTTACCAGTCAAAGGCCACATGAATCAGCCAAATGCCACTTTAAAATGCATTTCAGAATGAGAAAACAAACTTGCATCACTGTGACTAATGCTAACTAATCCCTGTTAGTAACACCAGTGGAATGCACAATGGAATATGGAAACTCAGAGCATGCCCAGGAAGTTGAAAGCAATGGCCAGGGCGACGGTCTCCCATTAATTCCCACTGGAAGGTCAGGTTGACCATTTAATCAAATGAACTACATTTTGAAGTTTCAGTACAATCTATGGTTTCTTTTGTTTTTCCAATGGTATGGACTGGGAGCAGAAAGTAGATAGCCCAGTGAGAATTTTCGGAAGAGATAGAAAAGGAAGACAGCCTTTCTATGAGACACACAGGCACACTCAGGAACCAATTTCCTTTCAGGTATTTCCAAATAATAAAATCTGGAAAAATCAGACTATAATTAATGGGGTAGTGATGTTAATACAGTCATTTCCTTAGGAATCTTGGTAAGAGAGAAACAAGACAAAAGCTATCTTAAATGTCTAGGTATGTAACAGGGTGGAAAGAGGAAGTAATTCAAAATATAATACCTGTTTATTGACAGACAATGTACAGTAAATATATTTAAACTGCATTGCAGTTCCTCTCTCTTTAGCATTTAAATTGATTCACCATTTACATCTACTCCCCACCTTCCCATCAAACATGGATGGGAAACTCTGATTAGAACGAGTCTCTATTTTTCTCTTTTGGATTCCCTCATTGCCAAGCATTATTAAAATTTCACCTTTAATTTCACTGCAAGACATCTAAATGAAAGAGAATGCAGAACTTGCTATGGGAACTCTCAAATTTAATCTCCTTTGCAGTCTGATTCCTGTAGCGTGAATAGCAGCCTGATCTTATTGGCACTTCCAACTGCAAAGTCAGGTTCATTTCAAAATTTAATACAATGTATTTGTCATCACCACACTTGCCTCTCAGTAAGGACATTGACACCAAACTGCTACCAGCTGGTGGTCTGAAAAAGATAGGTTGCTGAAAATGAAAATTTTCTCCTCTAAACCTAAATAACTCATCTCACATATTATGTGTCTTCTGTTTCTGCAAGAGTACACTACTGCTTTCCACTATTTGATCTTTTAGTAATCCATCTAGGTAACAATAAAGAAATAAAAGAATATTTACTCACTGCTTGCTTCTGGAAAGACAGTAATATATTTCATAGATTTCAAGAATAACTTCCCCAGCAGGAAACAAGAAACAACAGATTAGAATCAATACTGTTGTTGATTCTAAGTATAAGACATGTCTGTCACTGCTGTAGCCTATTTCTGTTACACACTAACATTGTGAGGCTGCCCATAGGCCCCCTTCTGCCTAGAACAGTGTCTCTCAAAATGTGGTCCCTACACCAGCACCATCAGCATCACCTGGGAACTTGTCAGAAATACAAATCCTTGAGCCTCATTCCAGACCTACTGAATCAGAAACTCTGGAATGGAGGCCATTCAATTTGTGTGTGTGTGTATGTGTGTGTGCATTTTTAATTGAAGCACAGTTGATACACAATGTTACATTAGTTTCATGTGTACAACATAGGGATTTGATCAGTCTATCAGTTATGTTATGCTCATCACAAGTGTAGCTACCATTGGTCATCATACAACACCATTAAAATACCATTGACTATATTCCCTATGCTGTACCTTTCTTCCCCATGACTTATTCATTCCATAACTGGAAGACTGTGCTTTCCACTTCCCTTCACCCATTTTGCAATATTTCCACCCCTTCCCCTCTGGCAACCATAAGTTTGTTCTCAGTGTTTATAGGTCGGTTTCTGTTTGTTTGTTTTGTTTCTTTGATTCCACATATGAGTGAAATTATATGGTATTTGTCTTTCTTTGTCTCCTTAGTTTGCTTAACATAATAGGTTCATCCATGCTGCTGCAAATGGCAAGATCTCATTCTTCTTTATGGTAAGTAATCATCTACTGCACATATACACCACATCTTCTCTATCCATTCATCTACTGACGGACCCTTGGATTGCTTCCACATCTAGGCTATTGTAAATAATGCCGCCATAAACACAGAGATGCATATGTCTTTTCAAATTAATGTCTTTTTTTCTTTGGATAAATATCTAGTAGTAGAAACAGAAACAGAATCCTATTGTGTTTCTATTTTTTCATTTTTTGAGGAACCTCCATACTGTTTTCCACAGTGACTGTACCAACTTCCATTCTCACCAGTAGTGCACAAGGGTTTTCTTTCCTCTGAATCTTCACCAGCACTTATTATTTCTTGTCTTTTTCTGAGTGACAGCTGTAACGTGATAAGGTACTGTGGTTTTGATTTGCATTTCTCTAATGACTCAAGTTTTTATAACCCCATGGGTGATTTTAACACTGTGGTTTTTGAATGACTGATCTACAACAGGTGACATAGAACAATATGTTCCCCGAACACTTTAGATCCAATTTTTCTACACAAATAATTCCTTTAACATTCAAAAGAAGTCTGTTTTTTTCTTGTTCATATTCAGAAATATTCCAGTACATTCTGGAATCCACTACAAAATAAAAACTAGCTAGCCCTCCCCCAAGAGCCATAAAATAACTCAATCGTTAGAAAACAAGACTCAGGAGGATGGTATAAGTTACCAGCATTGCCTAATCGGAAAAGAGATGGGACTCAGTAATGTTTTTTATGCTTTCACATGGGAGGACAGAAGCATTCTATTAAAGCCCATCTGATATTACCAAATAATTGTAAATAGTGAGGGTTGTTCAGGAGCGCCTGGGTGGCTCAGTTAGTTAAGCATTCTTGGTTTCAGCTCAGGTCATGATCTCAGGCTGGTGGGATCGGATTGAGGCGATCTAAGCATGGAGTCTGCTTGTCCCTTTTCCTCTGCTCCCTCCACCCCTCTCTCTAAAATAAAATCTTTAAAAAAAATAATGAGGTTGTTCAAAGTACTGAATAAGCTCTCATGAGATGCAGTACCATTTCTTCCTTGGAATCTGTTTCTTTAAATATTATCATCAATATGGTATGACCAGAATTGGATCCTGTCTCTTCTGTGGGAATGGATCCACGAAATACCTTTGTAGGCATCCTTGTTTCAGTATGAGTCATACCACAACTAAACCCTGTGACGAAGCTTCTTGGGCAAGTATTTATTGGGGAGTAATGCCAGATAATCAATGCAAGAATTGGGGATGAGACAGAAAGGGAAGGAGGCTGAGAGAGGGTGAGAAGGCCTGTGATCAAATCAATCCCCAGGATAAGTAGGCATAGCTTCCTCTGACTGGGAGCTCTAGGAAGCAGCACAGAACATGCATCTCAAGGTGACCCCACCTGAGGGGCAAGGGAGCTGGTATTTATACAACTCTCAATCGTCGGCTGAAGGCTGCTCCTTGGGATTGTTAATTCCCTGCACTTCTGATGGCTTACGTGGGCAGAGAGATTCCTCAGGCAAAGAAAGCCAGGTGGTGTCAGCTGGAATTGGGGGCAGATATGCACAGAAATGGTAAATGGCCCAGCAGATCTGAGCAGGAAACAACAGTGCATGCTGTCTTACTATTGCAGAAAGCTTGTCTCTGGATTTTCACTGTTAATACAAAATGCATGTCTATATTTAGTCCCCTCTCCTTCGATCCCTCTGAACTGCTGGCAATACAGTTTTAAAATTCCAAAACATTATGTAAAGGTACGTGTATATATGTGTGTGTGTGTGTGTGTGTTTCTTCTTGGAATAGAAACAAAAAATAAAACAGTGTAAGAAGAAAATAAGATAATAGTTACCTTCTTGTAACTTAAAAAAAAAAGCCGCCAAATTTCTACCATCCCTTCCAAAATACATATGTGGAGGTGCCTGGGTGGCTCAGTTGGTAAAGCATCTGCCTTCAGCTCAGGTCATGATCCCAAGGTCCTGGAATCGAGCCCCACATCGGGCTCCCTGCTCAGGGTGAGCCTGCTTCTCCTTCTCCCTCTGCCTGCTGCGCCCCCCTGCTGTGCACTCTCTCTGACAACTAAATAAATAATATCTTTTTCAAAAAATTGCACATCTTAATAAACTACATAATTATGTCCACCAAGATGCCATTGCTCAAAACTTTCAGAAAATTTTTATTTGAAGTTTATTTTGAGGCTCTGTATTCTCTGTGGTGGCTCTAATTTGTAGAGTCTGTTTAACAGGTTGATTGACCACGCACAGACTATATTTGTGTGGCAAAGAAATATCTCACCAATAATTTATTCCTTGTTCTTTCTGAAATATAAGAAAATAAATATTGGGTTAAAATAGCAGTTAGAAAGTCTTGTAAGAAAAAGAAGAAATATAGAAAAGAAGTAAAGCAGCACTTGTTGACCAAAATGAGATAGGGCATGATCAAAGGGTTTAGAAAATACAACTTGAAAACACAAAAGGGGTTCTGGTTAGAATTCTGGCTTCACAAAATATTCCAATAAATAGCTTTTTTTTAAAAGATTTTATTTATTTATATTAAACAGGTAGACAGCACTAACAGGCAAAGCGGCAGGCAGAGGGAGAGGGAAAAGCAGGCTCTCTGCAGAGCAGGGAGCCCAATGCAGGACTCGATCCCAGGACCCTGGGATCATGACCTGAGCTGAAGGCAGCGGCTTAAACGACTGAGCCACCCAGGCACCCCCCAATAAATAAATTCTTATCTGAATGGAGTTTGACTTTCTCATAGTGACCTAAAGGACATTTCTTGAAATTTAAAGATAAAAAAATAAATAAAACAAAACTTCTACTCCAATCATAGATTTAAAAACATTAGAAAAATTTTAATCTAGCTCAGTTAAATGATTATTCTAACATGCTCTCTACCAATTAAAGTCCTCCTATGAATACTTACAAGCACATGCTTATAAGCACATACCATTTTATCCAAGATTAAATATCATATTTGGATTGTCCAAGGTTAATGATGCAAGGCAAGAATTTACAAGAAAAATACCTCTGAAATGAAAAGCAAAGTAACCCTAACGATGGGAAATCTTTCCTCAAGCTTTCTGTGCAAATATGTACACCACTTAAGGAAAATATTTGCATGGAGAAAATCTAATGCAACTGAAAAATAAGTATCCCTGTGTGCAAGGGGGCATTCTAGTAACACTGGAGAACCCTAGCTCTGTGTACCTGTCAACAAGTGAACTTCGTTCTTCTTGATGTATTCCACTCTGCATTACACCAACATAGGTATTTGTTTTTTCTAAGTACAGAATGTACATTGCATTGCCTCTGAATAAAGATGTTTGCTCAAATATACAGACCCCCCTTTTTTTTCCGTCAGGATAACCTAGCCAGCAAATTATGGAGCAAAGCAGGTGGTGAGTTCTCACGGTCTGACTGTCCCGATAAACAGCCTGGTCTTTATCCAGTGGCCCTGTGGTGTCGTCTGTCCACTTTGCATTAATGGAGACTTGAAAGATAATGAATAGGGGTCACTTCCCAGCACCAGGAATATGCTGTTCACTGCCCTGGCTTTATGGGAATTTTCCCAGCCTGCTCTGGGAAGATGTTACATAGTGGTAAACTTTCACCAACTGCCAATGAAACCTGGCAACAATGGACTAGTTTGAGAAACAAAGTTTAAGACACAGTGAATTCACTTGATAATCTAAAGGAGAAATAGGTTGGGTATGCAGTTGGCATCACACTCCATTTACCTTCAAATGCCCTCTTTGGCATGGAGGAAACCTGCTTGTCAATGAGACAAGAAAAACCTATGTATATTCTATATTCAGTAGACTTCTATTGACCCTGACTAATGATAAGATGTTGTTCAGAGGAAAGAAATCAAAGCTCACTGACCACTCAAAGTGTTAGAAATTAGATTCCAAATCAGAATCCTCATTCATGTAATTATATAATTTTCTTCCTAAAAATGAGTATTACTAATCCATTGTTTGCTACAATCACAGGCCAGGTGAGAAACAGGAACTTTCATAAGACTGGATAATATCACTAATAAATCAAAGTAGAGAATGGGTCAAATCATACCTCCCACACAGACAGTTGTAAAAATTCATAATTGATTATTTGGATCTTTTGACTACAATTCTTAAACAAATCCACAAGTTTTGAGTATCTCAAATTGCTATTTCCAGTTACTTACTGGCTTCAATGTGACAGAGATTGTGTATTTTCAAAATTTTAAATCATTTCAAGCTAATAATTTAAACTTCTGAGAAAGAGAAATGTGTTTTCCTAGTGGCACAAATGCCCAACAAGACACTGTCAAGAGTCCTACAGAATCCTGATCACGGCTATGTGGAAATCTCTTGGCTCCATAATCTGAATGGGATGTAGATATTCTGCAAGGATGCTAAATGTTTTATATACATACATACATATGTGTATTATATATATATATATATATATATATTTTACATATATGTATAAAAGTAAGTAAGTTACCCTTGGAAATTAGCAGGCTTCTAGCCTGATTAGATTTCATACGAGTTTTTGTTTTTGTTTTCTTCAACCAAAATGAAGATATTTCTTTTGATCTTACCCATTTAACTCTAAATAAATTCTGAAATAAAGAGCATATAAAACAATTAATAAATTCAGGGTGATTAAAAGAAAACTGTCGAATTTTACAAGAAAAATAATCACAGATGACTTATTAAATTTATCTCTACTTTTTTCTTTCTCTCTAAGCATTTAAATGAGTGTCAACAGTTCTGTCAATTCCTGTAGGTATGGAAAGACTATGACAATCTGTGGAGAGTCAAAGAGGAGCACTTTGCTAAGCTTCTATCATAAATCATCCAGAACTTCACAGAAGCTGATTTGCAAAATGTGCGTCCAGACTACATTTTCAATTTCTCACTACACAAAAGACTGCTTCAGCTACCAGGAGGCCAGCATGTTCTTGTAAGCATGACCATGGCTGATACCAACAAATGATTAGGGAGCCATTCAGGTATGTAAAAATCACAAAGACTTCATGGAACTGATATGAACCAGTAGTAATTTCTATTTCTCCCCACAGAAATTGAGAGTGTAGGTCAATGTTGAAAAATTGTCCTTTCACAGGAATAAGGAAAAAAAAAATCCAAGAAGTGCTCTACAACGATAAAATTGATACCTCTGAAAAAAGGATGCTACATTCATTTTCAGTGGCTGAGGAAGTGGGTGTGGGGGAGAGGAAGGGCAGTTTCCCCACACCACACCATGGAACCCTCCAACACCAGCTGGGTCTCCTAATATTCAACTCAATGCTGACACTACCTAGAATTAGCATCCAATTCCACAGGTAAAAGGCTCAGTCCTACAAGACTGCTCTCCACTTCAGAGGCCAAATGCAAGCCCGGTGAGCTATGCCTCTAACCAGCCAGCTACAAATCACCGGTTCCAACAACCCTCTGCAACTCAAGATGCCAATCGCAAGTCCAGGATAAACCATTAAAATGGTTACCTGCACTTCAAACCAGTGGGCTATAAATCAGAGGTTCCCACAATCCCCCTCTTGGGTTTGATTAATTGGCCAGAGAGGCTCACAGAATTCAGGAAATCTGTTTTATTTACTAGATGATTGGGTTATTGTGAAAGGATATAACTCAGGAACAGCATTATGGAAGAGATGCATAGGGTGAGGTATGGGGAAAGGGCACAGGGTTTCTACCCACCATGCTCTCCAAGTCTCCATGTGTTCACCAACCTGGAAGCCTTCCAGCCCCCCAATCCTTTTGGGTTTTTATGGAGGCTTCTTTACCTATGTATGATTGATTAAATCACTGGTCGTTGGTGTTAGATTCAACCTCTACCCCTTCTCCCCTCCCACAAAATCAGGGTGTGGGACTGAAAGTTCCAACCAACCCTCCATTTGGTTGGTTCCTCTGGCAACCAGCTCCCATCCTTAGGTGGTTTCCACAGATCACCTCATTAACATTAACCCAGTTGTAGGGGAAGGCAGCTTGTTACGAATTTTTTTGGGGGAGTCACAAAACACCCATTTCACCTTTCTAGAAGAGAATTCAGCAACTGAGGGCAAGAGACTGAATATAACCAAAGATGCTCCCATTGTTCTTATTGCTTAGAAAGTTCCAAGAGTTTTAGCAGCATTGTGTCAGAAATGGGAAGAATATTTATTTCCAATTATAGATCACAGTGTAACACTATGCAATACCATAGAAGGCACAGAACAAATTGTGAAAAACTCCTCAGCCCTATAGACATAATATATCATGACAAGCCTCTAATACCTGCTGTGAAATGACAAAGCCTGACAGTCATTTGTCATTGGGACTCAACCAAACAAATGATCTTCTTGTTCTCACAGTGGGAGGTTGGGAGGAAGAAGTAGTGTGGTTATTCTAATACTCATCATTATCTTCATATTATGTAAGAATGCTCTTTGCACAATTCCCCCAGGGCAGAGAACAGTAATAAATGTGCATTATAAGTAAAATAAGCTTATAGCTTATTTTGAATGGTTATGTGCCAGACACTTCACTAATCACTTTTATATAACCAATTTAGCTCTCACAGTCTGAGAGTGAGAGGTAGGTTTTATTACCCCCATTTTAAAGCCAAGGGAAAGGATGCCTCCACGAGTTAATTAATTTTCCTGAGATTGTCCCGCAGGTGAGTAGCAGACTTGAAATTCCCACCTGGCTGACTTTAGACTCCAGGTTCAAACCTCTATACTACTCTTCCTGAATTCAAAGAAAGGAACACAAAAGTGATCTTATTTGCCTCTGTTTATAAATTATACATACATTACCACAATTCAAAAATTATTTGGTAATATTAGAAGCTCACTATTAAATGTAACTACTCAGTCAAAAGGATGTAGCTAATACAATGTGTTTTTGACCTCTATTTAATTAAACAAATACCTTTCATGAGATAACTGATTACATTGCTTGATAATGTGTGTATCTGTCCAATTATGGCAGTGGTTAGATAAAAAGAAAGAAGAACGGATAAAAAGAAGGAGGAAATAAAGAAGAGGTAGGAAGGAAAGAAAGGAAGAAAGTGAAGGAGGAATGGGCAAGTGAGGGAGGGAGTGAAAGAGGGAAAGAAAAAAAGGGAGTCGTGGGGGATATAGGAAGGAGGGAAAATAGGAAACCATTGCTGAATGTCAATCCCATGTGGAAGCAAATAGCCACTCTCAATCCACCTTTTAATTTCCTTGTACTCTATGGATTCTTCACTTCATAAGTCAAAACATTTCACTCCACACACCAAGAGCATTATAAATGGGACTAATAGACACACTCGATATTCTTCCAAGAGACTGATTTTTTTCCTAAACTATAAGATAAAGATTCAAAAATGTCACTTTTCTCATTTCCATGTGACTTACATATTTTTAATTCACCCTTCATTTCAAACAACCCATTGTACCAAAAACCTGGCAAAGAAGTAAAGACACCACCTTTAACAGTTTTGTAAATCTTGACAATGTGTACGTTAAAATTGTTCCTTAGAAATGTCAGTATTATGTCTAGAACTGATCCTCGTCGAATGTTATATAAATGAAAAGATTTAGTATATTTTTTCTTTAACTTGGAGAGAATTGCAGCCCTGAAACCTTTACAAGTTATAGTATTTGTTAATAATATATAAAAGCATGTTACATATCGACCTCAAAAAAAAGGCAAATAAAACTTATTTGGTATTGATAAGTTGAAGACTACCCAGAGGAATTCTCTATGCTCTGTCTTGATAAATTGAAAACTGCACAGAAATCTCTAGGTTCACTGTATTGCATTTAGGCATAATTATATAGTTTTCTTTCAGAGTACGTGGCCTCAGAATAAGTCAAGGCAGCTTACCTTGCAGCAATGTGGTATCTGACTTAAATGTACATATTCAAAGAAAGGAAAGCTGTGTCTCTCTCCCTTGGGAGAAAGCGGTGATGTCATAGGGCAGATATCACTTGGCAACACATGCTTCTTTGCCTCATACCTCTGTCATTCTGGCAGACGGCCTTCAGGATGCGATGCCCCAGGCCACATTTTCCATGATCAGGGATGCAGATCCCTTCAGACACCAGCCATCGGTAGCACAGTGGATCCTCGCAAGGAACAGACTCCACCAAATGAGGGCAGTGGCCTGCAGGCCCTGTGGATTCCATGAGGACGTGGCGCCGTCTCAGTCTAAACCCTGAAAAGAAAAAAAAATGTTTCACAGGATTCCATCTTTATCCAACAGAAGAAAAGCAATGGCAACTAGAAAAGGGATGAAACTTCTNACCCTGAAAAGAAAAAAAAATGTTTCACAGGATTCCATCTTTATCCAACAGAAGAAAAGCAATGGCAACTAGAAAAGGGATGAAACTTCTATTTTTTTTTTTTTAAGATTTTATTTATTTATTTGACACACAGAGAGAGATTACAAGTAGGCAGAGAGGCAGGCAGAGAGAGAGGAGGAAGCAGGCTCCCTGCCGAGCAGAGAGCCTGATGCGGGCCTCGATCCCAGGACCCTGAGATCATGACCTGAGCCGAAGGCAGCGGCTTTAACCCACTGAGCCACCCAGGCGCCCGAAACTTCTATTTCTTTCTCCATGGTTCTAAAGGTGTATTATTTTAAGGTGTTTTCTTTTAAGGGAAATGGAAAGGGGATACAAAAAGAAAGGAAAGAAAATGGACAAGAACTAGAACAGAAAACCTGTCCTCCAAGACTTAACAACCTTGGAGAAGCCACACATAATCAAATGGAGTAGTGAGTAGCTTACGCCCAATGGCCTCCATAAACCAGCAGAAGTAAATGAAGACTCTCAGAAATAGCCTCAACAAAGATAAACCCATATTTTTTTTTCTGTTGTTTTTGACATTCTGGTTACTCTGCATTAAGTTGAAATACATCTCCATTTTGGCATATCCCTGGTAACTAAGAGATTCACAGCCTCATGCCCTGAGACTTCCCTGAATCCCTTCCTTGAGCTTTCCAGGTCAGCCTGCTCTGTGAAGACATACCTCTTTGGACTGGCATTCCCCATCTTGGCTCAACATGGGTCCTTGGACTATTATTCAGTTAAAAAAAAATGTAATGTGGGACTAGGGCCCAGCGTCCCACTATAATAAGGATGTAAATGGGCCTTACATGCTATGAGCTTACAGAGTCACAAACTCAGCGTAACAAGAGTCAAGCAGGCACAAATTGTGGGAAATGAGTCAACCATGCAACTGTGGGGAGTGCTGAGGTGTGTGGTGAAGTGGAGGTTGTGTGCTTGCTCTGAAACAGCTTCCGAGAACTGTTGCCATGAAGGAATGTGGACCCTCTGTTAACTAATCTTCTAATTTGCGTCTGAGAAGACATAAATCCAAGTTGTGTTTTGTTTTTATATGACATCTCTCCATGTTTAACTAATTTATCTCTTTAAAAAACAAAGTGGCCTAAAAGAAAAAAAAAGTGACTGAGAACTAGATACAACCCTTTAGTCTGTGAGTTCCCATTTCTGGCCCTTATGACATATCACTTCTGAAGGCTATGCCTGCCTTCCATGGATCTCATATTTCACTTCCATTCTCTAATGCACCAAATCCTGTTTACCAGTTTAGTTCCTTTTATTTGTAATAAAACTGATCTTATTGGATGATAACATTTTAAGGAATTATTCACTTATTCCTCTGGCTAAGTTCAAAGAGAGACAGACTGACTGACAGACAGTGATAGGGAAATGTAGAGTATGAGAACACCGAATTCCCAGCATGAGAGTCAGATACCCCCACCACCCTTCCCACAAGAGGCAGGGAGAAGCACAAGGTGGGGAGCATGAGAGGTCATAAAGGCAGGTCTCTCTCTCTACCAGATTTCCCAAAGCCATGGCTATTTTTCCACCAATGGCAATGAAATGAAAAGATTACAAAGCTCCAGGCGTAGTTGGCTAAAGATTGTCTCCTATAAAAACTGCACGGCCAAGGAGGTTTGAACTAATGGACACATGGTTTTAGGCCACAAGAGGGAGCCGAGCTTCCTTAGAATATTATGGGGCTGGACAAGAATTTCAGATAAAGTCTCAAGGCTTTATTTGGGGTTTTTTGGTCCAGGGTTAATCTATGAAGTCTTTTTTTTTTTTTTTTAAAGAAAGGAAGAGAGAGAGGGAGAAAATGGGAGGAGGGCCAGAGGGAGAGGGAGAGAGAGAATCTTAAGCAGGGTCCACACCCAGCACAGAGCCCGACAGGGGGCTCGATCTCACAACCCTGAGATTATGACCTGAGCCAAAATCCAGAGGGGGATGCTTAGCCGACTGAGCCACCCAGGGGCTCCTGAGCTCCTTTTAAAGGAGATTCTTCGATTCTTATGTTGACAATCAGCCACATGGGGGAAGGCATCATTCAGCTAATCACGGACCACATTCATGATCATGACATCGAAAATATTAAGTTTAAGGACAATTAAGATAATAGATGGCTTCTGTCATACTTTATACCTACAAGTCTGTATCATTAATTAGTTAAAATCTGCAGAAGGGTTCAGCTTCCTTCCTGGGCCCCCTTCAGAAGAAACACAGGAAACATACAAGGTTTCCAACCACACTTGATGTGGTCATCGAACTACAATGAGCTCCAAGCACTCACCACCACACAACTCGGATGACGTCTGTTCTTACATGTAATGTCCATATGCTGCTTACTGACAGTCTTATGTTTCTTCTTGTTTAGTTTATCTGTTTGAGCAGGACATAGCATGGGTCTCCACGATCGATAAGGTTTGCCAAATGTCTCAGAAACTTAGTCGTCTTTACTGAGGATCCTGAGTATCCTGGTACCTAGAGCTTCATGCCATTGAGAGCTATGTGCAGTTTCCCTCTATAAATCAAGTTGCATCCATCTCACCATAAATCTATAGATTACATCTCTTTAGTCAATAAGTTCTTCTTTCATTTGTGCTGCCCTTGTCCTGACTATAACTAGGATCAAATCATAGCACAAGCTCAGCATAAAACAAAAACCTTGGAGTCTCTTGTTAGTGCTTAACTTTAATCACACATCCGTGTTCCTGCCTGCAATTGACATCAGGCTTCCCCCCAGGGTGCTTCTGTTCTGAAAGATACACTACTGCCAAGTCCACAGCGGCTGGGGCCAGCCAACCATTTACCTTCATTTATGGAATTCCATATGAATCAGATTGTATCATTCAGTAAACATTAACTGCCATATGTAGATCACTGTAATGTACTGTGGGAAGCCACAGGAGGAACAGAAAACATAAATCTAGTCTTCACAGAGCATATAGTCCAACAAGGGGAAAAGGCACATGCATTAATTAAACTTCTACCCTATCCCAAGATGGTACCAGCCACCTTGCTTATATTACCCCAAATTAATAAATCTTCAAAACTATTTTGTAAGTTGCTATTCTCATTTTATGCATGTGAAAACTAAGATCAGACAAGACTTTATTACTGCTCCCAAGGCACATTATTGATTCAATGGATGTGTGTGAAATTCAGCGGAGGACTTTTTGAGACATCACCTCTTCATAAGAAAGAATTCAAGTCAGCTCTTGTGTGTGATGTGTTCTAGCTCAACTCATACAGTGAATCTGCAGGGACTATGCATCATTTCCTTCAAATGAAGGTGGACAGACTGGATAGTGGAATTTTAGCACGAGGCAGCAAGGAGGAGTTTTAATAATCACTTAACGACTATACATTCAACCCACTTTTAATGAAACTGGTATTTGCAGAATTTTTTTTTCTTTTATGAACGCGAAGTTTAGTATATATTCTACTGGCTTACTATATAGTCTACTGAATTTTAGAAAAGAGTGAATCGTGGGCTGGGGAGAAAAAAGGGGAAGAAACACAAATGGCAGATGAGCCAAAGTTTTTTGTTTTGTTTTGTTTTTTTAAGTGAAGCCATGGGAAAATTCAAGGAGACACAGAAAGTAAGTATAGGTCTGAGGATTGTACATCCTCGGGTGCAGGTGACCCCAAAGTGTCCACGTAAGCTTCTATGGAGCTGTGCATGGCCAATACTGTCTCCACACTAACACCACTGGAACAGGCTTGAAGCAACAGCTAGCAGGTTGACCAAGGATGACAGAAGCTTATTCTTAGTTATCCATTTGTTCCTCATCTCTGGCAGCCTTGGACATGGGGTAACAACTTTGAACTGAAGACCTTGAGCACATTGATTCCAACTCTTTAGAAATCAACCACCCTTCCTGCCAGTGTAGCATTTTACAGGATCATTATTAGTTTGCACCCAGCCGTGAATACAGAAAATAAGAAAAAGCAACGATAGGGCAACTGTGATTATGAGAACTCTCAATACTTAGAATGAGAAGTAGACATGAGCCCCCCACCCCCACCCCAATCCTAACACACACAAACATAGGAAAAAAAAAGGGAAAAGAAAAAACTATCTCTTAGTACACATATTTTCTGTAACAAAGCAAAAATGATTTTATAGACTTCTCATTATAAGTGGATCTATGTAGCAGGCAAGGATGGAAAATGGAAATTTTCCCCCATTGTTGTTGTATAAGATCTAAAACATGCAGTATTTTCCTGCTTTGGAGTGTTATCTAAATTGATTTGTTTCAGAGCATAAAAGACTGTCTTTGTAAAGATAGTCATGGCTTCTCAGTTTCAAGACGTCTTTCTCTATGGAGATTTTAAAACTTTGGATGTATGACTGGGGGTAATATATTGGGGGCATTAAGGAACCCCTGAAGTCCTATCACATACGCAGTTACCTATTGTGACACTGTATCAGGAAACCTCCATCAAATTGTTCTTTAAAACAACTTCTGTGGGCAAGGATGTTTTTCTGGAATATGTCTGAAAGGGACAAGGATGTCATATAAATGTATGTCTCTGTATTAGAAAGAATTTTTAAAAATGTATTATACCTCTGTATAGGGTTCACCCATCAGCAATTTTTTCAGGTTATTTCTCTTTCATATATCTCTAATTATAACTCCCTGGGAGTGTATCAAAGATAAAGCAATGAATGATAAAACCTGATCCAATTTAAATTCCTCTGAAAGGCGTTCTAGCTTCACTTGACAAGTACCAACCTGCTGGTACTGTTCCCCTTGTCCGCCTATCACAGACCTGGTGGAAAGTGTGAAGGCTGGGGACGACAGCTGATTGTCTAATGAACTCCCAATGGCTCCGAATGGCTGACAGCCAGAAAGCTTACAGGATTCCTGACTGAAGGGTGCCTGCCTTAAACTAACAGCCATATTAAGATCATCTCTAGGGTAACTAATTTCCTCTCTTAGGTAATACAACATTAACTGCTTTTCCATCCTTTTCTACTATTTTTTTTTTAAATTGGAACAAAAGGAACATACTAAAGCAATAACACAGTGACTGGGAAAAAGACTAGTGAAGAGAAAAAAGTAATTATCTCCAACTTTACACATTCATTTTCTTGCTATTGTTTGCTGGTATTTCCCTCAAATCCTCTATAATATATAATAGAGTACAAAATAACTAAGAATGTGTGTGTGTGTGTGTGTGCGTGTGTGTGTGTGTGTGTATCCATTCTAGATTTTTGCTACAGGTTCACTGCATTTCTTTAGGGCAGGGAATTCAAATGTGAAGCTAAACAGTCCAGTTTACATCCCAGCGTTTTGTGATGTTTAATGCATTAGCTTGTGTATTCTGGCCTCCGTGGAATTCTGAATTACATTTAGTTTGTGCCAGTCAGCGACTCTGGAAGACCCCATGGTAGGACTGTGCGACAGACAGCAGATCCCAGACCTCATGCTCACAAGTCAGTAGAAATAACCCCATGGTAGGACTGTGCGACAGACAGCAGATCCCAGAGCTCATGCTCACAAGTCAGTAGAAATAACAAGAAGATTGCTTACCATCACTGTAACATGCTTGGCCTCCTTGTAGGCACAGAATCATTTCCCTAGAGGGGAAAGAAATTCTATTCTTTATTTTTCCCAGGAGGGATTAGAGGCAGGGGGTCCTGGCAGATTTTAGCAAGACCTTAAAAATCAAAATTGTGTCTGCTCTAGGGAAGCATTTATAAAACATCGAACTCCCAGACCTGAATAATAATCATAGCTGTATACAGGCTCTTCGGTCTGTGATTACTTAGTGCCTAGGGCAGGTTATTTAGCCGAAGTCTGGGCCCTATAGAACAGAGACTGGTTCTCATCAATCCCAATGTGACCCTACATTCTTCAGGTGACTGTGGTGACACTATGACCTTCAAGTGAGAAGTTCTATTATCTCCACCCTTTCCTTCAGCTCCAAAGGCTGAGCCTCTCTTGGAAAAACTAATTGTTTGAGGCAAAAAACACACATTCCAGTTACCTGCTGCTCTCAAGCTATTCTTAGAACACCCTTCCTTTCTCACACAAGTACAGTCTACTTTCCCTCTCCCCCCAAAGGTGACACACTGGAACTAAGATAAATCCCATGTCCCATGCCTTATCTCCTACATCAGCTCAGTTATTGTCTCTCAAGACTAATGGGTCCCACGGGCCAATGGGGTGCATGTGAGCAGAGCATTTCTCAGCAAAGCTTAACACTGGACTTTTGCCTTGATCCGAATTTCCTTAGGCTATGGAGTGAATCACTAAAGAAGCCCAGTTTCTGAAGGAACACTAGACTAGGGGGACAGGAACCCAGGAACCCAGGTTTTAGTGCTGGCTTGGCCATTATTAAATCCCTATGGGATTTAGGACAAATGGGTTCACTTCTCTACACTTTACTTTTGAAATATTATGAAGTGGCATATCCTTGCTGAGTCTAAATGCTGATGCAAAGTTGGGCAGTATATTTGTATCTTAGGGCTGCCAAAAGAAAATACCACGCTGGGTGATGTAAAAGAACAGAAATTTTTTGTTTCACAGTTCTGGAGGCTAGAAGCCCAACATCAAAGTGTCAGTAGAGCCGTGTTCCCTCTGAATGTTCCAGGAAGAGACTTCTCCCATTCCTCTCCCTAGCTTCTGGTGGTTGTCGGCAATCCTTGGCATTCCTTGCCTTATACACACATCACTCTAATGCCTACCTTCACATAGCATTCTCCTCGGTGTATCTCCGTGTCCAATTTCTCTCTTCCATAAGGACATCAGTCATTAGAATAGGGCCTATCCTAATCCAATATGGTGTCATCTTAATTTGAGTCTATCTGCAATAACCCTATTTTTTGAAGGACACAATTCAACCCACAACAGGTGATGTCTAATGAATGATGGGCCAGGGTGAATCTGTAAGAGTTGACCCATACAATATAGGAATGGGGCTAAGAAAAGGTTTGGCATTTGAAGGATCTTGGGCCAAGGGGGCAAACAGAGGGGCCCGAATGTTGTGGGGTTCCCAGCTGAGTTCCACAGACTGGTTCAAAGTTATGTGTCAAAGGAAGATTGAAAGAAAAGTTGAAAGAGCACTTTTCACAAAGGGTTTTGAGAAAATTTGCTCAAGTAACAAAAATTACAACACAGAATGAGGAAGAAAGCATTCTCTGAATTGCTGTAGAAACTCTATGGCCCAGAACAAAGGGGACAGAGTACTTAATAAACATCTATTAAGTTTACCTCAGCATTACTTCTACCACCTTATAGTATCAGCACCTCATATTTCCTTGAGGGAGCCAACCTTTCCTGACTCTCAGCGGTGAGGCTTGGTCAGCTTTGTCCCTCCAGTGGTGGTCACATGCCTACGACTTGGCCAATCAGAGTGACTGGATCAGGGTTAGCACATGACACAAAGCAGCCAATGAGATTCAATTCCAGGACTCTTCTTGGAAGTATTAAGGAAGACATTTCTTTCTACTTTATCTATGATCTAAAATCAAAATTACCTCTTTTTTCTTCTTGTGTTAGAGAATTTTAAAGATTTACTCTCAGCAACTTTCAAGTATATAATACAGTATTGATTATACTTATCATGCTGCAGAGTGAATCCTCAGAATTTACTAACCTTATAACTGGATGTTTGTATCCTTTGAGCAACATCTCCCCATTTTCCCCTCCACCCAGCCCCTGGTAACCACCATTCTACCCTGTGTTACTGTAATTACAGGTTTTTTAGAATCTACATATAAGTGACATCATACAATATTTGTCTTTCTCTGACTTATTTCATTTTGTATAATGTCCTCAAGTTTCATCCATGTTGTCACATGGCAGGGTTTCCTTCTTTTTTATGGCTAAATAACATCACTATAAATATATATGAGGGAGTATATATGTAGGTGTGGCTGCATGTGCTCGTGCACATGCAAAGGTGTGTATATGTCATATTTCCTTTATCCATTTGTACATCAGTAGTCACTTAGGTTATTTCCATATCTTTAATATTGTGGATAACACTGCAATAAACATGGGGATACAAACAGTAGATCTTAAAGTTCTTACCACAGGAAAAAGGTAACTATGTGAAGGTGGATGGGTGTATTGACAACCTTATTGTAGCAATCACTTTGCTATATACATGTGTATCAAGTCAGTATGTCATATACCTTAAAAATACCCAATATTTTATGTCAGCTATATTTCAATAAAGCTGGACAAAATTAATTGACCATAAAAATAAGATGTCATCCTTTATAATATTCTGTATTGTTTTTATTACAAAGTTTTAGAGAAGAAAATTCCTCCACATAAAATATACTTCTCCAATTTTGTGACATAATTAAATCTAGAAACCTAAAGTATGAAAAGAATGGATCTAAGGATCAAGGAAACAGAAAATCTTTTTGCTTCATTCTCCAATTTCCAATTCTTTGCAAACCAGGCTGAAAGTTTAGATGAAATTAAAAGACTTTTCACAATCTACCTTACTAAAATCCCAAATGGAGTTCTATGTACTTGAGTTTGGATTATTAGGATGAGATGGGGTGCCTGATTTTTTGTTTGTTTTGTTTTAAATCAAAAGTCAACTGGATAAAATAATGTTAAAATACGATATCGCCTCCAAAGAAATAGAAAACAATTAATTATATCACTGAAGTGATTTAGAATGTCTGATACCAGACTTTTTGTTACAAACTTTCAAAAGTAGATATTTTAAATCAGAGTGTTTCAAAGAGTTACAGATATTTTTTGTTGCCTTGTTACCCATCATCCAAGGGCATGAATAATCACTAAAAGGCATATGTTAACTAAAACTAAATCTACCAACAAGAAGAATACATAATAAAAGTCCAACAGAGGGCAGACGGACGGATGGAGAAATGGATGGACAGAAGGAAGAAAAGAAGGAAGGAAAATCAATGCTATTCTCTTCTCCATGGAGAGATCCTGCCTTAAACTGAACCTAATATAGAGAAAAGTAGAACTAAGAGATGAGGAAAGAGAAGACTGCAAATAGAAAGAGAAAAGAATGGAAGACTGTAGAAACGGAAGTCTATAGAGAGAAAGAGAAAGAATGAGACCCCGATGAGTTCACCTCTTGATATTTTTGCCTGCAGCCCTACCTTCCTTTCTATTTTTAGCCACATAAGCTACTAAATTTCCTTCTTTTGGCTTAAGCCAGTTTGAATTCGGTTTCTGTCACTTACAATGAAAAGTGATAAAATCATTTGAGGCCCACTTGGCCAGGCTGGATTCTACAACTTTGAAAGCAAATAAAGGCAACACTCAGCATAGCAAAGTTGCGTGAGTATCTACAGCCATGGCCACAGTGGCTGTGGGAGCCTGAGTCCAGTCTTCCATGATTTTCCAGACAACAATCTAAGTGGATTGCCACAGGTTGAATGTAGGAGGACTGGTTCCAATAACATGTAAGTCACCCTGGGGGGTCTCATATGCAAATACAGGAGACTCACAAAGTCTAATTATACACATGTGGGCCACAAGACTATAACTTGTGGGTGTCAGCATTAATGGGAAATTATTTTTAATAAAATAATTCTTAAACTGAAGAGGCTAGGGGGACATTGTGGCTACAAGTCTAAATAAAAAGTAGCATGGGCCTCTCTACTGCACCCCTCCAGGTTCCACTGAGATCCAGTTTTCTATTATTTGATAAAAGAGTTAAAATTAGCTTCTTCCTCCTCAACCTAGACTCAACACACATCCTCCTCCGTCTTAGAATAAAAAGTCAGAACAAAGAGAAAAGCCCAGAGCAAGGGTGTGTGAACTTGGACATGCCCATTGTGTCCACGTGAGCAATCTGCAAATTGCTAAACTGTGGGTTTCCAAATGGACACAGGATTAAGCTGAGAGCACCAGCTTTGTAGGATCAAGCCCTTGGCCATGTACCATGTATTCTTTCTTTAACCCTAGCTAGGGTTAGTGCTTAGCAAACACAACCTAATTTCTGGAATGTCCTTGGATCTCATTTCTCTTAGAAAAAGGAGCATTTCTTTTTAGCATTGCTACTTAAGAGATCATAGTATCAATACAAATTGAAGTGTCAATGAAAGAGAAGTCAAGGTGTCACCCAAAGTGAACTTTTGAATATGAAGATGCGTATATAACAGCAAACGAAAGGAAACAAGACTACAGAGGCCTACAAAATTAAACAAGCATATAAAGTTTGAAGACTCCACTTTAAGCCCAAGGACATCAAAAAGTAAACAACACACATAAATGCCTCTCGTGAAAATCTGAAATAGAACATCAAATTCAGCATGTGGAAATCTGAAAATAGATAGGCAAAACAGTTGTTTCCTGATGTGATTACAGAAATCACGTCTAATCTCTTCAGTATAACCATTACACATATAAAACACTGCTATAGCCTATCTGAGTAATAGTCACGTCACTATGAGCCTAACTGGAAGGTCAGTCAAGGTCAGATTCTTGCTCCGTGCACATGTCCCCAGTGACCTCCCTAATAACGGAATGCTGTCAGGCTTGAACTGGTTATCTACATTTTACAAACAAATATTGTCTTAAGCAGGCTTAATCGGCTACTTAGCTACCAGAATAATTGTGTGTACATTGGAAGTAAATGAAGCAGACACAAACAAGACACTCACCTTTTCTTCCCTGAGGATCACGGCAGTTTTCATGGATGCACAGGCCCCAGGCTGACCAGGAAGATACTATACAGTCTGTAGAGCAAGGGAGATTGCAGAGCTGAGAGGTTGAAGGGGCAGGTCCCAAACATGCTGTCTTTTCCACAGGTCTAGAGACTAAAGGGCAGAAAAAAAAAAATTAAATAATGGTCTATGTCACATTCTCTCAACTCCTAGAATTATTAATGTCGTTATTTATGTGCCTACCTTGCTCACATGAGCTTTCTGGTTAAAGAGTATATACAAACAAAACATAAACACGCTCTAAGACTTGTTGTTTATCTCTACACTATTAGCATTTTGGGTGAGAAAAGGTAAAAAAAAAAAAAAAGACAGCAACAAAGGGCATGCACTTGAGTTTCCTGCTTCACAGAGCATTCCCTTGGAATTCAAGAGAGGACTGGAAATATAGATACAAATTATCTAGAGTTATGATTTTAAAAAAATGAAATGGCTTTGTGAAGTTTCAAGATGAGTCTATCTCGACTGTATAAATGACTAGGTTGCTGCGAAAAAATCAAAATCGAACCCCTGAGGTGGGGTGTTTAGCATAACCAATCTACTGATGTTACTCTCCTGAGGGGTGGAGCTCTCAAAGACACAGAAGAAAAATGGCTCTTAGAAAAGAAGAAAAATCAGGATCTGTGACTGCAGAATTAGCCCCTTGAAGTCAGTTTCATTAGTGTGCCTTTCCAGAAGCACAAAGAATGCCTGAGGAGCCACGGGGAGATGCCAACCTTGGAGCCTTCCAGCCCTTCCTGGTGCACCTGCACCCAGAGTGCACCCAGAACTGGGTCATTTCAGGATGCAGTGACCATCTGGCCACGAGGGGCACTCACCAAGTGCCTTCTCCAAGCAGGTCTACTTCAGGCACCATGAAAATACACAGATGAAGGAGAAGATGAGATCCTGATTCTCATGGAGAGTATAACAGGATAGGAGTTAAGATAGAAATGACACAATAAAAGAAGAGCCAAATGCATAACTATGTTTGTGCCGAGTGAGCCTACCCTAAAGTGGTTTTAGAGCAATTCAGAGCTTGTGAGCAAATGGTTTAAGTTCAGATGGTTTTATCTTATGAACCGGCTTGTACTATTGTCTAAATATTTCCCATAAGTCATGTCCACCCCGTTAAGCAGATTAGAAGTGCTTCAACGACAAAGATGAGTGTGACAGGACTAATGGTAAATCACACCATCTACTTTGCTTCTTCACTCTTTGCATGGATGCCAGTTAGATCTGGTAAAGATGGCAATAAATCACAGCTCTGACCAGCAGAACTTTGAACATAAATGAAAACAAAAGGAAAATAAAAAAAATACTGTTTTCAAGAAGTTGTAACCCATGGGGAAAGAAGCATTCCTAATGAACAATGGGACACCTTGAAGTGTTTATGAGGGTGAATGGGAAAAACAACAGGTCGTGAAGAATAATGTTTTGTTTGCAACTAATTCTTGTATATTTTACTAAAAGGATTTGACCTGACTTAAAATAAAAGACAGGGGCAAACAAGATGGTCAGTGCAAATGTCAAAGATCACAAGCCATGTGGAGGAGGCAGGGACAAGAAGAGAGAACAGATATTGGGGGCAATTGAGGGGTTACCTGGGGAGGCCGAGGAGAGGTGGTGATCAAACAGAGATTGTGCTGGCCAGAATGACAGTGAGATGGGGGTTTGGAGTGACCAGGACTGGGAGGTACATATGATACTGGTGGATTGTGGATAAAGAAGAACCTGTGATACACTTCAGTAAGATAAAAACAAAGAGAGAAGAAGAAGGCCATCCACCCCCATCCCCACCACAACCACCACCTGAGTTGGGGGAGAGGTCTGTGATTCCTCCCCAGGAGTGAGAAAGAGAAGACACACAAGACTGCAATTCATGGAATACATTATGCATTCATTCCAAAACCGTTAGTGCCCACTTTAAATCAGACCTTCTTGGATGGTGTCTGCTTTCAAGGAGCTCTCAGTCTAGAAGGGTAAGTTAAGTAGCACATTAACAAAACTGATGGAAAGTGATGCTTCAGCGCATCATGGAATCAAAAGCTCTATAGCCAGATGTCTTAAGACAGAAATGCCTTTTGGTCTGGGCCCATGCTTATTGGCGTGTGTTCTCACAAATTCCAACGTTAGTTTCCCCCCAAAAAACTAAGTAGTGATGGAAAAGGAAGTAGTCCATGTAAACTAATTAATCTACTTATTTAGTAAACAATTTTAGTGCATGCTGGGCGCTGGTTATAAATGAATCCCTTTAACTTCCATAACTTTGAGATATATGTTATTACCATATCAAGTTAAAAACAGGGGTTCTGCAACACAGGAATGGTTACTCACTTGCTCACATTCTTTATTAGTCAGGAGCAGAGTTGAGATTGGGATCCAGGCAGCCTGGCTCCAGATGTTTTTAACCACTGTATTTTATGTGGTCTTTTTATAAGTCATTCAACCTATACTGGTAAGTACCTACTATGTATCAGCACTGTGCTAGATGCTGAAGCCAGAGCAGTGAATAAAACCAACAAGGTCCCAGTCCCTGTGGAACCCATATTTCTGTGTGAGTTGAGACTGAACATAGATGAATTCATGAGTGAGCAAGAAGCAGCAAGAAGACTAGAAAGATGTTACTGCTGCTCCTCCTTTCCTTTGTCATGGCTGTCTTACTGCAATACCAGACAGATGTTGGGGTCTGATGGTCAATGCTGAGAAGATACCCCAAACCTCTCAGCTCTGAGACCCAGCAGACACTTGCTGCTATGATTTTTTATACTTGACATTGAGCCCTGCCATTGAAACTAATCAGTCTACCAGTGCAGCACCAGGGCCATAGTCGGCCTTCACTAACCTCATTAGAAGCTCCTGAATGTCTGTCTTTAAAACGGCAGCACAGTTGGAAAGAGACTGGGAACATGTCCTGTGTTAGGGACAATGTTTTTACAGACCATTATGTTTATCTGGCTTATTTTTGAAGAGCTATAAGAATGATTGGGAAGTAGGGGGTTAAGTCCCCCAAGGTCCTCTTTGATAAATACTGAACTGTCAATCAGCTGACTGTTAGATATTAGGGATAATTGTACTTTTAAGATTTGGAAGTCAGGAGAGACAGGGCATGCTAGAGAGGAGCTGGAGGGAGTGGGGTTCCCTGGAGGCTATTAAATGACATAATTAGGAAGCCCAAGGGTGGGAGTGAGGCCATTTGTCAGAGCACTCATGCCTCTTTAGCACCTACTGCTTTGATAGACAGTAGATCTTAATCCACATAGATAAATTCTTCCAGTCCCAGGCGACATGTCTAAGATGCTTCATTTAGGCATTGAATCAATGTACTTGAGTCAACCTACCTCTATTTCAGACCCTCTGGGCTACATTTGTTCTAGAAATAAATCATAAGTAAGTCACAAAGCACTTACCAGCTTCAGACCACTTAGGTAGTTTTCTCCCCAAGAACAGCAGACACAGAATATCTCCATGCCTATTGACTATTTAGAGCTAGAAGGGAGCTTTAGAGCTAATTTAGTTTAATTTGTCAATTTTACTGAAAAACTGAGTTCCAAATACACTGGATAGTTTCTCCAAATTCACTTAGCAAATCCAGGGCAGAGCAAGACCTGAGCCTTGTCCCAGGTGGCTGACTCACCTCTACCTGTCCCCCTGTTGGCTTTCCTTCCATGGAATGAAGCCATCAGAGAGGACCCACGATGTTGTTTGTACTGAGGATATTTTGTTGATGAATCATAGTGACCACGGTGGAGGCAGTCAGTGACACAACAGACCCAAGACGTCTATGAAGGTTGCAAGCTCACTATAACTTTTACAAAAAAACCCAAACCTTTCCCCTACTTCATCACTACTTTAAAACTCCTCCAAATACTCTACCAGACCTCCCCCACCAAGCAGGAGGTAGTGAGACTGAACATTGCTCCACTTCAAATGACTATTTCCTTCTTTGATTTGTGGCATTTCACATTGTAATATAATTATCTTGGGAGGCAGGTAGAATGTGTGGGGGCGACATCGACCACCTAGATTTGGATAATTTGTGTAGTTAACTTGGCCAAACTCCAGCCATGCTGTTTGTAGAAAGAATTGCTGTTTTTCTACTCATCTGAAACTCTTTCTCTGGATATACTGACTGAAACAAGTTTATTTCCATTTACCAACTCTGTCATCTCTGAAGCAATCAATCCCTGCTCTAATCAGTGCAGGTCTGGGCTTGTCTCTCTTGTACCAGAAGCTTTTTTTCTTTTTTTTTTTTTTAAGATTTATTTATTTATTTGAGAGAGAGAGGGAAAGAGAGCACAGGGAGAGGGGCAGAGGGAGAGGGAGAGAAGCAGATTCCCCGTAGATCATGGAGCCCCATGTGTGCCTCGATCTCATGACCCCAAGATCATGACCTGAGCTGAAACCAAGAGTCAGATAGATGCCTGACCGACCAGGCCACCCAGGCGCTCCCCAGATGCCTTTCAGACCACGTCACCTTGATGCCTTTGCCATTCCTATGCTGACCAACTGCCTGACTAGCTAAGCAACTACCCAAAGTCCTGTAGTCTACTTAGGTCTTGCGGGCAGCAAAGTCAGTCCCTACAGAGACTCCTCGTGGCCACAAAGTGTTAAAGAATCAAAATAACTTTCAACTCAGAAATTGAGATTGCTACATAGCAGTAGCTTTCCAAGTGCTAGAGAATGTATTACAATATTATAAGTGATTGCACATACGCAATAGTCATTAATACTTGGGATATTCTGGTGCCTAACCTAGCATTTTTCATTTGCAACAAGAAATTATTACACTGACCTGCCTTACAAGGAATCTGAAAGTCTGCTACTAATGATTGCAAAGTTGTCTTAAATAATGAATCACTCCACGAACAGAATGCTGATTAACAAATGGAAAAATATGCTGGGTAGGTGATATGTTTAATGTTAAAAAAATAAACACACACAAAACTGTTCTTATTCTAGAAATGTACAATTTCCATGATTTTCCTTAATGACAAAGTGATTTCAGATGAGCATACAAATTCAATCAAAATGATTCATAATTAAGAAGAAAAATGCCTGTTGTGACATTAGCATGTGACTGCCATTGTAAAGAAAAATGAGGGCCTTCACATTTTATTTTTTGAGACTAAATCAAGCTGTAATCCGAACTAATTTGAATTAACACAGAAATAAGTTGGCAGAGGTTCAATACAAGTATATTATCTCCCACCCCTACTGATAACTATTTTGTAAGATCTAAATTTCAATGTCTCAAGAAATTAAACTGAAGTTGCATAATAATAATATTTAATTAATCATAATTAATAACCTGGTACTCTTTCTGTAATTAAAAAAGTGAGTTATATTTGCTTAACGTAAAAAGATCTATCACAGGAGCCAATAACGTTTTCTTGTTTTATAATATATCTATTATTGGATGAAAAATCAAATCAGTCTTTGAAAATTCAGAAAGTGTTTGAGATAATCCTGCCATGGCTTAATGGAGCTCACCTTTCCCTCTGTACAGAAAGAAGGGTCTTGAAGATGGTCAAGGAATTAGTCACAAGATATTGATTTTTTTTTTCCTACAATTTTCAAGGAGGTGGAGATGAAAAGAAAAAGTAAAGGTGATTGCTACTTCCTGGGGACTCAAAACCTGGATTCTTTTGCTGCTTTGTATCTTCGTGATACCAAAGTCCTCCTGCAAACAATACATTCCACCTTCAGTTGATTTTACATGAGATATTTGATTTCTAGGATGACATCAACCTTCCCAAAGAAGCTAGATCAAAAAAAAGTTATATTCATTTCAACTTTCCAAATGAAATGCAGGCACTGTAAACCCCAAAGGGAATTCTCACTCAAAGCTTAGAATCCCATCATTCCACGGGCTCTCCAAGAACCACCACAGTAGAAACAGCAATTGCTAAGATTTAATTCAAACCTAATGAAAGAGCCTACTTATGTAAAAATGCTGCTTTCTAAATGATTTTTGAGAAACAATATTGCCTCTGACATATTCATTTAGGGAGTATACTGACTTGGCAGAAATTCAATCCACCTTACTGCTAAAATAAATAGGCCTCTTCTACAGACTGAAGGAGTCAAATGGTTGAAGGGGAAAGATAAATAATATTACAATTTTAACCAGAAAGCTATTTTCCTTCAAGAAGCTTCATGTATTATTTCAATTGCCTTTTGCCACTGGGATTTGCAAAATAATGGATCATTCTTCTAACTTAGTGGATAGAATAAAAGCAATCTGTCTTCTAGCACTTATAGGCAGCTTAAAGAATTAAATCACATCTCATCCTATTATACTTAATAAAGCTTAATTTTAGCCATATTGTGACTCTCTTGGCAAAGTTCCATGCAATACAACTTGGCAGGAAGATGCATGTGTATGTACTGTGAATTTAATACCTAAAAATAATTCCTGCAATTAGAAATAATTATAAGAAATGTAACCACATATCAAAGAGTTTTCTAAATTTCATTCATTTCATAAAGCCAATCAGAAAATGCCTAGTGATTTTCTTAATGCTACAGAGTAACAACACTCTAAATAAAGATGGAAAAAATATTCCAAATACAAATGAAGGCAAAATAAATGAGGTACTTGTACGATTCTGGAAAGAAATCAGAATCAATATCCAACAATTACACAATATAGCAGCCTTCGGGCCAATATTCATATATTTCTATCATCACATAGTCTCACTTCTGTTCTCTTTTTTAAGAATTTCTTTCTGATTGTTTCTCGGCCTTTTCACTTAGAGCTAAAAGTAGGGTACAGAGAGGGTAGAAGGAACAAAAGCTGACCTAAATGGCATCTTTCACAGTGTACAGTTAAAAATACCATTATTGATGAGAGAGAATAGAAAGGAGGTAAGTGCAAGATGGGGAAGTGGTCAGGCAAGGAGAAAAAGTGAAAACGCAGAGAGGTAGGTAAGAGGAAGAGTTACCTCCTAAGATGTCAGTGGCATAACTAAGCAACATCAAGGAAGTACAGATTTTGCAAGGTTTTAGCACGGGGGTCCTTTCCCTACTCACAGCACTTTTTGCAACCTACAGCTCATTTCCCTGTAGAAACAATGACAAAAGCTGAATGAGAGCAAGTTTTCCCAGGAATATCCACAAATGCCTCTTCTATTGATTAATGTTGGTAATAATAGCTAATACATACTAGCAACCCACTTGGTTGTAGGCACTGTGCTAAGGACTTACATGCAATTTCTCATTCATCATGATCACTTGGAAGTAAGTATCATTATCATGTTCACTCTGTAAACGAAATAACTGAGGATAAATTATTTGTCCCAAGTGATAAAGCTTAATATGTGACAAACACAGGTCCAGGGTTCTTCAAATGAGGCTCTACTATGATTTTATGTTTGCGGTAAAAATTATGATAGAACAAAGCCCCGCTGGGGGGCACCTGGGTGACTCAGTCGGTTAAGCATCTGCCTTCGGCTCAAGTCATGATCCCAGGGTCCTGGGATGGAGCCCCGCATCAGGCTCCCTGCTCAGTGGGGAGTCTGCTTCTCTCTCTCCCTCTGCCCCTCCACCCACTCATGATCTCTCTTGCTCTCTCTCTCAAATGAATAAAATCTTAAAAAAAGAAAAAAAACCTGCTGTAATAGTAATAATTGATCAGGAAAATAAATAGGTGAACATTCTGTCCACTTCCAAAAATGTTTGAAGTGAGACAAAAATAGGAAAAAAGGAGTTTAAATATTTCAATGGTAAAAGCCAGACCTCAACAAAGGTAATTGTTGTTAAAGGAAGATGAGGACCTAGGCAGGTAATTTTGATGTGACTCTGAAACGTAATGTTTGAAGGAGGGGGCAGATGAAATTAGATTATAATGAGTATTTTCATCCTAAAACTCAGGTTAGGGCCATTCCTAAGGAATTACAGTGAGCTCACAATCAGCAAACCCCTGCCTCCTTAAGATTTTTTTTAAGAGCAAAAGATGACCAAAGAAACCCTAAAGGCAGTTTTGAAACCAAGGAAAGGTGACAAGTGCAAGTGCGTGTCCAGCTCACCTTCCACTGAGTACCTCTAGCATCCCTAGCACAATCCTCTCTCTTACCAACCATATCCAACCCAGAAAAGGAGCAAGGGCAGAGGTGACAGCAAGGCATCCCTAATTCCCTTGGGCAAAATTGAAAGGATGTTTTAAAAAAGAGAAGAAAAAAAAAAACATGTTTGAGATAAGGATGTGTCAGATGTCTCAGGAGCAGGAAGATCTGGTAAGAAGGGTAAGAGGGAGACAACAGAAAGCAGAGCTAGGTCTCCCAGATTTCGGTCCTGGTCACAAGACACCCTATTATTCCACAAGAAGCCAGCAAGGCAGTCCTCCATCTGTGCTGATTTATAAGGTGGCATTTCAACTTGGCAATAGTTGAATGGAAACTTTTAATAATGGTAACAAGAAGGGGAAATCCATATTCCCTAAGGCAACACTAATCTCTAAAACAACATCACAAACTATAAAATGTAAAGCTCTTTATAAGAGTCAACAAACAAACAAACAAAAAAAACCCAAAAACACACAAAAAAGGGGGGGTAGATATGTGGCACCCATTTTAGAGACCCAGGAAAGAACTATCTGTCTCTAAAGTAAATATGCACAACACCGTGTTTTTAAAGGAAGGGTTACTGAAGGCCTCACTGTTCCTGATATCCTTGTTAGCATATACTACTTTAAATGTGCAAATCATTTTAGACTGAACAAGTTAATTCAACTTCAAAGGAAGGCTCATGGGATTCACCAGGTCCCTAAGTGGTGATAGGAACGAGACACTGCATAATAATTATTAAAATGCAGAATAGCTCATTCTTTTGTATGAGAAACTGCTTTATCCATTTTTGAAGTAAAACAAAAACTACAGACCAAAACCTCTGCGTTACAAAGCTGGATGAAAGCTCCTTCCTCCCAGGCCTATTCAGACATTACGAGTCCTACACAGCATAGCTAGCTCTTCACTGTGTCAAGGCCAATGTTATAAATTAGTAGCTTTCAAACTGCCTAAACCAATGGGGTTTCACATAGTCCCAACTCAGAAGCGCTGGGTCAGAATTGGGAAGGGGGTAGGTAGAAGAGAGTACAGAAAAGACTTACATTTTTAAAAAATTTTTATAATTACCAGGTTGGGGAGTGAGTGCTCTAAGTAATTTCTGAACTATCATTTTGAAAAACCAATTGACAAAATACGATTATTTAAAAAAAAAACATTAAGCTGATTATCTACTAGTACTTATGTGAATTGGGTAAATTTCTTGGTGAGTGAGTTTCTGTAAAATAAAAGGACTATCCAATATTTCTCACCTTTGTTATATTCTATCCTCCCTAAGAAGCCTTTGTAAACATCTTTTCTCTAATGGTTCCTCCATCCCCCATGATATTTTCACACCACAGATATACTGTATATATGTGTATGCTTTATATATAAAAAGTATAAGATTTTTTTTTCATCCCATGAACCAATTTTTGTCCTCTTGGGGGCGATATCATCCTCCACTGGGGATGAATGCAGCAGAACACATACTGAACTTGAACTGTGTGCTGAGCAACTTACAAGTATATTCTGATTTAATTAGCAAAAGTTTCTGTGAAGTAAGTACTACTAATATCTGCAGTTACCAGTGAGACAACTTAAGTTTTAGAAGTCTGATGAAGCTTCAGTAATAAGTAAATGCAGAGGCAGGACCTGACCCTAGCCTGTATGATTCTGGTTTTTTTTTTTTTTTTTTTAAGATTTTATTTATTTATTTCACAGCGGGAGAGAGATCACAAGGAGGCAGAGAGGCAGGCAGAGAGAGAGGGGGAAGCGGCTCCCTGCTGAGCAGAGAGCCCGATGTGGGCCTCGATCCCAGGACCCTGAGATCATGACCTGAGCCGAAAGCAGAGGCTTTAACCCACTGAGCCACCCAGGCGCCCTCTGGTTTACCCTCTTTATCACCATGTTAGACTCTTCCGGCTAAAGGCTCCAAAATTAATGATTCAGCACACATTTCCATGGCTCCTGGCTAGAATCTATCTTTTTAATTTGACTATAGTGCTTCTAAATGCCTGTGTTTTTCTTGAAGTCGGAATCTATATACTGATATATTCATTGCAATAAGCAAGAGATAATTCCATTAACCAATAAGACATGCTATTTTCTGATAGATTCACAGAATAGACAATTTAAAACAGCTACCATGCAGTATAATTTTATGAACTTTTTGCTTAAATATGAATCATATTATTAAAAAGTTGTTTTAAGAAGTTGCATACTATATATTTTTTTACATTTATATATATTATCAGAGCAAAATAGGCTATAAGATCAAAAGGACAGTGATTTCTATCTTAAAGCATTATAATTATCTTCTATGAAGTCTTAATTTGAGAGAGAAAGCATTGAAATTATAATTATTTGATTTAAAAACATACAGTTAGTTGATTCTATATTAAAAGCAGCATGGATGTATTTATAGGTTACTAAGCACAAGTAATTCTGAAAGTGTTATTATCTATTTTCTGATTCTGAAAGTGTTATTACCTATTTTTAAAAGGCTAGGTGAACTGAATTGTTCAAAATAAAAGATTTTTATAACATAAAAAGAGATAAAGTTGCATGCAACAATCATTTTATTTTTTCTAACATTTATATTTTCTTAATTCAGGTGCTCTAACAAATATTATTTTGTTCAACCCAATGAAGCTTGAAGGTAAGACACATTTATGATGACTAATATTACGACTAATATTATTTTGGAGGTAGGGAACCCTGAAAGAATAGTAGTGGTTGTTCAGAAAATTTTTAGACCTTTGGTGGCTCAAAATTCTTAATGTAGTGAACTCAGCACAAAAATTAGGGAGCCTTCAGGGGCTCTCTATGGGAGATTACACAGAATCATGAAGCATCTCACCTGAGGACCACCACTACCTATCCAGAACCATCCTGCTTCAATTCTGACTCAACAGAATCCAAACAGAACACATGCTCCTAACACCACCATTTCTGTTCTCTGACAGGTGACCTGTCCCGAGAACAAAGACAAGACCACATCTTGTAGGCACCAGCAACAACCAATTTTGTTCTCTCTACTTAACACTGATTGCCAATTAATTCTATATGACATGTTTCATCTAGAGTTATTTTCTTCTTTTATATTTGTAATGATCAAAACATACATAGCTACATTTTTAAAGAAGAGAAACCTCTCATTTTTTTCCTTGAATTGATACTCATGGTCTGAGGAAGTTTTATGTCAAAGGGTAACCAGACAAATCCTAAAGAAAATGGTAACCTACTCAGAATACCCCTTCCTTTCAGCGATATGCTCCCTTGTGGAATCTTGGAATGAAAGGGATCTTAATGATATCTTATACAATATCCTCTTTATACAATGAGAAAACCAAGGCTTAAAGCGGTTATATGACTCGTCCAAGACCAACAGGTAAGTGTAAGCATCAACCTATAATCACCTGTCCTGATATTTGGTTGACTCATTTATGAGGCCTCTAGTTAAAAAAAAAAAAAAATTAAAAAATAAAAATAAAAAATCCTTAATTAACCTTATTATATTTCATTCACATCTACACCTTACATTCACTTAAGGCGTGTTTTATTCTTTTTAAGATTTTATTTATTTTTATTTGAGAGAGAGAGAGAGAATGAGGCAGGGGAGGGGCAGAGAAGCAAACTCCCCACTGAGCAGGGAGCCCGATGTGGGACTTGATTCCAGGACTCCAGGATCATGACCTGAGCCGAAGGCAGACTCTTAACCAACTGAGCCACCCAGGCACCCCAGCCATATTTTATTCTGCAGATGACATTCTTCTGTATGAAATGGGCATCTTCTCCTTCTCAATTAGATTGCAAAAATCCAGTTATTAGAGTTGGATCACTTACTTCTACCTAAGAATCTTTATTTTTTTTCCCTCAATGAGCAGTTTGAAGGAATATCCCCCCTATGATGAAAGGCTGTGTAGACATTAAATAATAATACATGAATTGAGTTAAATGCCCATAGTAATACAGATTCCACAAGAACACCCGTTGTCCTGCTCACCACAGCAACTCCAACCCATTGCTGACAGCCAGGTAGTCAGCATCCAAGAAATACTGAATAAATACGGCCACACATTAATGTGGTTATGTGAGTTTCAATTCTAATCCAGATGTTAAAGAAAAACAGAAGTTTGGTAGCAAATATTTGGTGAACATTTGATAGGGTATGAGGATACCTGGAGAACCCTGATATATATAGGGTTCTAATTAGGGTTGGACAGGTTGAACCTGTAAAAGGTCACCTTGCCAAAGGGTAGGGAGGGGCTGAAATCCAGCCACTGCTCCTCTTGCAAAGTACACCCTCAGGTTTATGCCCAGAGGGGTATCTTTTTCCAATACTTCCACCCAGAGGGGGAGACTTTTTGTAATTCACAGAACAACACAGTTTATGCCGCCTACAATTCAAGCTTCTGCTGCTGCTGCTGCTGCTTCTTCTTCTTCTTCTTCTTCTTCTTCTTCTTTTTTTAGAGAGAGAGAGAGAAACAGGGAGTGGGAGGGGCAGAGGGAGAGGGAGAAAGAATCTTAAGCCCAGAGATGTGTTTTGATTTTTAAAACCTGAGAGATATGTATTTTAAAAAGAAAAAACTTCAGGTGACTATCAAGAAATATCCCACATCAATGAAAACACAGTAGATGGAAAAACTAATCAGTAATAGATTCTTACGGTCTGAGACTAGCCACTGTAGTTTATCAGAAATATGACACTAGACACAGAGTGACAAGTGGCCAGTGGAACTCAGAGTGAGGTTAATTGATGTATGCATTGAAGGTCAGAATGTTAAATTTATTTGTTAATGATTCCCAAGTCCAAAACTTTAAATAGAAGCAGTGTAAAAGTGTCCACAATAGGCCACTTTTCTTTTGTAACCTCTTAGCAACATGCAGTGTAATTTTAAAAGGAAAGACTATATTCTTCACAAAAAGAAATATTCTGGAAGCAGAAAGCACCTACTTAACACAAATCACTGTCACATAAGACATGCCAACTGAGCTGAAATAGCAATAAAGTGGAGAACTTCTAAATCCCCTTTCCCACCCCACTGCCTGTTTCTTAAGGCAAAGCAGCTATTATTAACACCCAACCCTTTTTTAAGCACTGCTACGAAGCCCCAGAGAAGAGAGCATAATCCTGTATCTCGGTGATTCTACCATTTGATCAGCTGAATTAGATTTACACTAATGAAAACTAGGGATTATTATCAAATAGGTATGAGTTAGGCATTCAAGTGCCTAGAGTCAATTGTACATGACAAAGGTATTCCCAGGAGAAAAAAGATCAGAGACAGGGAGAGAAATTCTGAAAAAACCATGGGATAACCTGAGCATAATCATGAAGTTGTTCTGTAGGACTTTCTCCTTTTTTTTTTCCTTCCTTCCTTCTTTCCTTCCATCCATCCTTCCATCCTTCCTTCCTTCCATATCTGTCCATCCGTCTTCCCTCCCTCCCTCTCCCTTTCTTCTCTTTTCTTTTTCTTTCTTTCTTTCTTTCTTTCTTTCTTTCTTTCTTTCTTTCTTTCTTTCTTTCTTTCTTTCTTTCTTTCTTTCTTTCTTTCTTTCCTTCCTTCCTTCCTCCCTCCCTCCCTCTCTCTCTCTCTCTCTCTCTTTCTTTTTCTTTCTTTCCTTATAGTTGACACACAATGTTACAGTAGCTTTAGGCATACAACATAGTGACTGAACAACTCTATACACTATGCTATGTTCTCAAGTACACCTACTATCTGTTGGTGTCTCATTTTTTAAGAGCCCTGGCATGCAGCATCCTCTTGCTGCCTTTTGGCCAATATATACACACTGGGAGGTGGGGGGAGACACAGACCTGGGTTTCTCAATGCCCTGAAGTTACTAGTCTTTCTACTTCATATTAAATTTCCATTCTTCCCATGTAACTGATCCCATTTTGTATTTATAACCTGACATTCAAGGACATCAAAGGGAAAAAATTCTTATATAATGAAATTGCATCAGTATATTGTATACCTGAAACTAAGATAACACTGTCACTGGAATTCAAATGAAAACTAAAAAAAAAATGAAAATTTTTTTTAAATAAATATGTAAAAATCCAAATGATAATCATTCAAAAATATTCCTTCAAAAATATTCCTTCTTCTACTATATATTATCCATGGGACCACAAATTAAATCTAGCAGCACATTACAACATTAAAAGAATTAAGAAATTAAAAGGGCAAGATTTTTTCTTCCCTAAAAGCACAGGGATGGCTCAATATCAAGGTATTTGTAAATGTAACTTAATGCATGGACAGACAGAGAAAGGGAACTCAAAAACTCATCTCAGTGTTGCCTGGGTGGCTCAGTTTCTTCAGTGTCTGACTCTTGGTTTCGGCTCAGGTCCTGATCTCATGGATTGTGGGATGAATCCCCAAGTTGGGCTCCGGACCTAGGGGGGAGTCGGCTGGGAGATTTTCTCCCTCTGTCCCTCCAAATAAAAAAGGTCATCTCAATGTGTGTGTGTGTGTGTGTGTGTGTGTGTGTGTGTGTGTGTGTGTGTAATAGTATATGGTATAAGATGGTGTAACGTGATATGATATCTATCTATCTATATGTAAATTCCACAACCATTAGTTATCAAATACCCAAATCCCTAAAACAAATAAACTCTCTTACTTAGTAAGTGCCATCTAACATTAATCACAACTAGGTCACATTTAGAATAAAAAACTCTACATACTTAACTCATAAACAAGGCAAGGATAACAGCTAACATTTTATGAACATCTATTCTGCTTGATTTCCTGGCCAGTAAGTTACAAGAATAACTTAATTAAACGAGAAGAGATAAATGTTACATTTTTAAAACTTTTTTTAAAATTTTGAATATAGTTGATACACATTAGTATCAGGTGAACAACATACCGGTTCAACAAATTCCTACAAAATGTTATGCTTACCACAAATGTAGCCACCAACTGTAACCATACAATACTGTTTTAATATCATTGACTATATTCACTATGCTGTGCCTTTTATTCCTGTGACTTATTTATTCCATAACTGGAAGCTTATATGCCCCAGTCCCCTTTACCCAATTTACCCACCCACCCCCCATAACCTTCCCCTCTGGCAAACACCAGTTTGTTCACTATACTTATAGGTTTCATTCTGCTTTTTGTTTATTCATTTAGTTTTTTTAGATTCCACATGTAAGTGAAATCACATGGTGTTTGTCATTTTCTATCTGACTTATTTCAATTAGCATCATACCCTCTGGGTCAACCCATTTTGTCTCAAATGGCAAGATCTCATTCTTTTTTATGGCTGAGTAATATTCCACTGTGTTATCTTTTTTATCCATTCATCTACCAATGGACACTCAGGTTGCTTCTGTATCATGGCTATTGGAAATAATGCTGTCATAAACACAGGGGTATGTAGATCTTTTCAAATTAGCATTTTTATTTTCTTTGGGTAAATATCCAATAGTGGAATTATTAGATTATATGGTATTTCTATCTTTAATTTTCTGAGGAACCTCCATGTTTTCCACAGTGGCTACACCAATTTGTATTTCCCATTAACGGTGTGTGAGGGTTCCTTTTCCCTACATATTCGATCTAGTATTTGTTATTTTATGTCTTATGACTTCAGCCATTCTGACAGTTGTAAAGTAATATCTCATTGTGGTTTGATTTGCATTTTCCTGATGAATAGTGATGATGAGCAGTTTTTCATGAGTCTGTTGGTTATCTGCATGTCTTTTTTGAAAATATGTCTAGGTTCTCTGCCCACTTTTTAAAATCAGATTGCTTGTTTGGTTTGTATGTTTTGTTTTGGTGTTGAATTGTATAAGTTCTTTATATGTTTTGAATATTAATCCCTTCTGAAATATATTGTTGGCAAATATCTTCTGCCATTCAGGATGTTCCTTATTGTTTTGTTGATGGTTTCCTTCTTCATGCAAGAGCTTTTAATTTTCATGTGATCCTAATAGTTTATTTTTTCTTTTACTTCCCTTGCCTTAGGATACACACCTAAAAAAAATATTTCTACAGCCAATGTCAGCGAAATTACTGCCTGTGTTCTCTGCTAGCATTTTTATAGTTTCAAGTCTCACATTTAGGTCTTTAATACAGTTTGAACAGTTTGACTTCCTTTTTGTGTGTGGTATTAAAAAGTGGTTTAGTTTCATTTTGTTTTACATGTAGCTGTCCAGTTTTCCTAGCTCCATTTATTGAAGAAACTGTCTTTTCTCCATTGTATATTCTTGCCTCCTTTGTCATAGATTAATTGACTATATAATTGTGAATTATTTCTGGTTCTCTATTCTATTCCATTGACCTGTGTGTCTATTTTTGGGCCCATACCATACTGTTTACATTACCACAGCTTTGTAGTATATCTTGAAATCTGAAATTGTAATCTTTCCAGCTTTGTTTTTCTTTACTAAAAAATGTACTGGCTATTCAGGAACTTTGTGGTCCCATAAAATTTTAGTATTATTTGTTCTAGTCCTAGTTCTAAAGAAAAAGGTTGTTGGAATTTTGATAGGGATTGCACTGAAATTTGTAGATCGTGCTGGGCAGTCTGAACATTTTAACAATATTAATTCCAATCCAGGAGCATGGGATATCTTTGTTTGTGTCACCTTCAATTTCTTTCATCAGCGTTTTACAGTTTTCAAAGTATGGATTTTGGGGGCGCCTGGGTGGCTCAGTGGGTTAAGCCTCTGCCTTCGGCTCAGATCATGATCTCAGGGTCCTGGGATTGAGCCCCTGCTCAGCAAGGAGCCTACTTCCCTCTCTCCCTCCACCTGCCTCTCTGCCTACCTGTGATCTCTCTCTCTCTCTCTGTTAAATAAATAAAATTAAAAAAATTTTTTTTTAAAGTATGGATTTTTCACCTCCTTAATTAAGTTTATTCTAAGGTATTTTATTCTTTTTTGTGCAATCATAAGTGGGATTGTTTCTTAATTTTTCCTTCTGCTACTTCACTATTAGTGCATAGAAACGCAACCAATTTCTATGTATTGATTTCGTTTTCTGCAACTTTACTGAATTTAATTTTTACTTCTAATATTTCTTTTGGTAGAGTCTTTAGGATTTTCTATGTATAGCATCATGTCATTTGCAAACACTTAGAGTTTCTTTACCAACATGGATGCCTCCTATTTCTCTTTCTTATCTGATTGCTGTGGCAAGGACTTCCAGGACTATGTTAAATTAGTGGTGAGAGTAGACATCATTGAATTGTTCCTAATCTTAGAGGAAACGCTCTTAGTTTTTCACCATTGAATATAATGTTAGCTGTGGGTTTTTTGTACATGGTCTTTATCATGTTAAAGTATGCTCTCTCTAAACCCACTTTGTTCAGAGTTTTTATTATGAAAGGAGACTGAATTTTGTCAAATGCTTTTTTCTGTATCTATTGAGATGATCATGTGGTTTTTATCATTCTTCTTCTTAATGTTGTGTGTCACACTGATTCATTTGCAAATATTGAACCATCCTTGCATCCCAGGAATAAATCCCACATGACTGGTGAGTAACACTTTTAATGTACTGTTGAATTCAGTTTGGTGGTATTGTGTTAAGGATTTTTGCATCTATTTCAATTGGGATATTGTCCTATAGTTTCTTTTTTGTGGTGTCCTTTTCGCTCTTGGAATCAGAGTAATGCTGGCCTCATGGAATATATTTGGAAGTTTTCCTTTCTCTTCCAGTTTTTTGAATAGTTTGAGGAGAGTAAATGTTAACTTTTCTTTAAATGTTTGGTAGAATTCACCTGTGAATCCATGTGGTCCTGGGAATTTGTTTTTAGGAGTTTTTGATTACTGGTTCTGTTTTGTTTCTAGTAATTGGTCTGTTTAGATTTTCTATTACTTCTTGCTTTCGTGTTGGAAGATTGTATGTTTCTAGGAATTTATTCATGTCTTCTAAAGTGTCCAAATTGTTGGCATATAATTTTTGTAGCATTCTCTTTTAATCCCTTGCATTTCTGTGGTGTCAATTGTTACTTCTTTTTCTGAATTTATTAGAGTCCTTTCTTTTTTCTTTTCTTTTTTTTTCTTGATGAGTCTGGTGAAGGATTTATCAATTTTCTTTATCTTTTCAAAGAACCAGCTCCTGGGTTCATTGACTATTTTAATTGGTTGTTTTGTTTTGTTTTCAGTCTTTATATCATTTATTTCTGCTCTAATCTTAAATATTCCCTTTCTTTTACTCACTTTCAGCTTTGTTTTTTCTTATTTTTCTAGTTTCTTCAGGTGTAAGATTAGATTATTTGAGATTTTTCTTGCTTCTAGAGGCAGGCCTGCATCACTCGATACTTCCCTTCTAGAACTGCTTTTTCTACATCCCAAATAATTTGGACGATTGTGATTTCATTTTCATTTCTTTCAGGAATTTTTTTCTTATTTCTTCATTTATTGTTTTTTGACCCATTTGTTATTTAGTGTCACATCATCTGGCTTCCATGTATTTCTGTTTTTTCTAGGCTTTTTTCTTGAGATTGATTTCTAGTTTCATAATGCTTTGGGAAGAAAAGATGCGTGTTATGACTTCACTCTTCTTAAACTTATTAAGAATTAGTTTATGGCTTAACATGCGATCTATTCTGGAGAATGTTTCAAGTGCACTTGAACAAATATGTATTCTGTTGTCTTCGGATGGAATACTTTGTATATATCTGTTACGTCTATCTGGTCTAATGTGTCATTCAAAGACACTATTTCCTTATTGATTTTCTGCCTGGATGATCTATCCACTGATGTAAGTGTGCTGTTAAAGTCCCCTACCATTGTGCATTACCATAATTTTTTCTCTCTATGTCCACTAATATTTGTTTTATGTATTTAGCTGCTCTAGTCTTGGCTGCATAGATATTTACAGCTGACATATCTTCTTATTAGACTGACCCCTTTATCATTATGTAATGCTCTTCTTTGTCTCCTGTTACAGACTTGTTTTATTTTTTATTTTTTTTTTTTTTTTTANGGATGATCTATCCACTGATGTAAGTGTGCTGTTAAAGTCCCCTACCATTGTGCATTACCATAATTTTTTCTCTCTATGTCCACTAATATTTGTTTTATGTATTTAGCTGCTCTAGTCTTGGCTGCATAGATATTTACAGCTGACATATCTTCTTATTAGACTGACCCCTTTATCATTATGTAATGCTCTTCTTTGTCTCCTGTTACAGACTTGTTTTAAAGGCTATTTTGTGGTTCGTCTCCCTCTCTGATTTCATCTTATTTTATTTTTCCCCTCCCATAAGAGACTCTTAACTATAGGAAATAAACTGAGGGTTGCTGGAGGGGTGGTGGGTGGAGTGATGGGGTAACTGGGTGATGGAGATTAAGGAGGCACATGATGTAATGAGCACTGGGTGTTATATACAACTGATGACTCACTGAACCCTACCTCTGAATCTAATAATATACTCTATGTTAACTAATTNTGGGCGCCTGGGTGGCTCAGTGGGTTAAAGCCTCTGCTTTCGGCTCAGGTCATGATCTCAGGGTCCTGGGATCGAGGCCCGCATCGGGCTCTCTGCTCAGCAGGGAGCCTGCTTCCCCCTCTCTCTCTGCCTGCCTCTCTGCCTCCTTGTGATCTCTCTCCTGCTGTGAAATAAATAAATAAAATCTTTAAAAAAAAAAAATAAAAAACAAAATAAAAAACGCATTTTACCTGAGTATATACTTCTACAACTTTTTTGTTTGTTTTTGGTTTCACATGTATTGCAAATATTTCTCCATCCCTTCT
Source organism: Ailurus styani (assembly GCA_002007465.1). NCBI lineage: Eukaryota > Metazoa > Chordata > Mammalia > Carnivora > Ailuridae > Ailurus > Ailurus styani. The sequence continues at coordinate 625,360 of LNAC01000782.1, read as the reverse complement.
CTTTCAGTCTGCATGTGTTCTTAGGTCTGAGGTGAAACTCTTTTAGGCAGAATATATAAGGATCTTAGTTTTTTTCTTAATCCATTCTGCCACCCTATGTCTTTTTATTGAAGCATTTAGTCCATTTACATTTAAAGTTATTATTGATAGGTATGCACTTATTGACATTTTGTTCATGTTTTCTAGCTGTTTCTGTAGTACTCTTCCTTCCTTCTCTTGCTCTTTTTCTTTATAGTTAATGAGTTTTTGTTATGTTATGTTTGTATTTTTTTCTTTTTTTCTCTTTATTTCTTGTTTATCTATTACAGGTTTTTGGCTTGTGGTTGCTATGACGTTTATATATAACATCCTAAGTACACAGCACTCTATATTAAGTTAATGGTGATTTAAATTCAAATATACCCTTTTCAAAAAAAGAAAGACTTCTGTCTCCATCTCTCTCTCTCTCTTTCTCACTCATTCCTCCATGTTTTATGTATATGCTGTCTTATTTTACAACTTTTTAGTCATAATTTACTTACATCGAATTATGGCCATTTCTTTTCCATTTAAAGAAGGCCCTTTAACATTTCCTGTAAGGCCGATTTAGTGGTGATAAACTCTAACTTTTGTTTGTCTGAGAAATTTTTTATATATCCTTATAATATGAATGATAGTGTTACTGGAGAGAATACTCTTTGCAGGTTTGTTCCTTTCAGTACTGAGTCTCTTCTGGCCTGCAAAGTTTCTGCTGATAAAACAGCTGAAGATTTATGGAGTTTCCCTTGTAGGCAGCTTTCTGCTTCTTTCTTGCTGCTTTAAAATTGTCTTTATTTTGGGGTGGCTGGGTGGGTCAGTCAGATATGTGTCTTCCTTCAACTCAGGTGATGACCTCAGAGTCCTGGGATCTAGCCCCACATTGGCCTCTCCCTCTGGTCCTACCTCCACTCATGCTATCAAATAATTAAATAAAATATTTTAAAAATTGTCTTTATCTTTAACCTTGGACATTTAACTATTTGTGTCATGGCATAGACCTTCTTCGGTTTATCTTGTTTGGTATTCTCTGTGCTTCTTGAACCTGGATATCTATATCCTTCCCCAGGTTAGGGAAGTTTTCAGCTATTACGTCTTCAAATAAGTTTTCTGCCCCATTCTCTCTCTCTCTCCTCTTCTGAGACCCCTATAATATGAATGTTTGTTTGCTTGATGTTGGTCAAGAGATCTCTCATCTCCATTTTTTAAATTCTTTTGTCTTTTTGTCATTCAGCTTGAGTGCTTCCCATTACCTTGTTTTTCAGATCACTGATCTATTCTTCTCCATCATCTAATCTACTGTTATTCCCTGTACTTTTTGTTTGTTTTTAATTTCAGTTACTATGTTCTCCAACTGTGATTTTTTATATATTTTTTCCAACCCTTTATTAAAGATCTTACTGAGTTCTCTTCCTCTTCTCTGTAGCCCAGTGAGCATCTTTATGACCATTACTTTAAATTCTTTATTAGGCATATTGCCTATCTTCACTTCATTTAGCTCTTTTTCTCAAATTCTGTGATTTTCTTTCTTTTGGAGTACATTTCTCTGTCTTTCCATTTTTCTTGACTTACTTTGTTTCTATGAGTTAGGTGAAACAGCTACTTCTCCTTAATTTGAAGGAATGGTCTTGTGTATGGTCACTTCCTATGTAAACTGCGTGTGCTTGCTGATGTTTGCTGTCTGATTGGAGCAATGGCTGGCAAGAACTGGAGGTCCTGGGGTTCTCCATGCAGTAAACACCCTAACAAGATAGCTAAAGCTGAAATGGGCACAGGTGGATGTGGTCTTTGGGCTCTCCATGGAACAAGTGCCGTGGCAGAACAGCTAAGTCTAAAGTGGGAGCAAGTTGGCATGCCCTGAAGTTCTACATGCAGAGGGAAACTTGACAGGATAGCTAAAGCTAAAATGTGTATTATCTGGGGTGTCTGAGGCTTTCTGTGCAGAATGCCCTGGCAGGGTGGCTCAAGCTGACTCGGCATGCAGGCTGGGAGGTCCCAGGGCTTTCCACACACTGAAGGGCCTCACAAGACAGATAAAACCGACATGTGTGCAAGATGGGGTATATGACATGGGTGAGCACATGAGGGTTCTACATGCCGTGAGCACACTAGCAAGACACCTGGAGCTGAAAGGAGTGCTCATTGTGGTGTCCTGGGATGCTTGGTGCAGGCGGTGCCCTCCAGGGTGGCTGCAGCTGAGGCGGTGTGTGGGCTGGGAGGTGCCTAGGCTCTCTGCACAGAGTATGTCTTGGGAGGATAACTGAAACTAAAGTGGGTGCAAGCCAACAGACCCAGGGCTCAATGCAGAGGGCACCTTGACAAGATAGCTAAAGCTAAAGTGGCTATAAAATAGGATGTTCCAGGATTCTCTGCACAGAGGGTGCCTGGCAGGGCACTTAGAATCACAATAGGGTATAGGCCAGGGAGTAGTGGGGTGCTCTGCACAGTGGGAGCCCTGGCAGGACAACTATAGCTAAAGTGGGTATGGGCTAATGTGGTCCCTGGGCTCTGTGCAAACTGTGCCCTGAAGCTGAAGTGGTTGCAAGCCAGGTTGTCCTAGGTCTCTTCACACCGAGGATGACCTAGAGGGATGGCTGAAGCTCACTTGGGTATAAGCCACGGTGTTCCAAGGTGCTCAGTGCCGGGGATGACTTGGTGGGACTGCTGGAAGCAATGTAAGCAAGGACCTGGGGTTCCTGAAGTTCTCTGCCCAGGGGGCACTCAGGCAGAGCAAACAGATCTAACGTAGACATCAGCTGGGAGATTCTGGAGCTCTGTATACCAAGGGGGCCTACTAGACCATTTGAAGCCAAAGTGATGTGGGTCTGAAGTGTTTTGGGGTGCTTGGTACCTGTGTCACCTTGGTGCCAAGTTTGGAGCTGTAGTGGGTGCTAACCAAGGGTGTCCCACTGTGCATTGCCCTGTAGCTATGCTGGTAGATGGCTGGACATGGTATGGGCTAAGGTCCTGGGGCTCAGTGAGATGGCAGGTCAGTTACAGTGCCCACACTGTGCACTGGTCTGCACTTTCTTGGTAGTGGAAGAGTGCAGACTATGTCTGTCAGCCTCTCTCATCCAAAGAGAGTGCCAGAAGCTTCCTCACTGTTTGGAAGAGTTCTAGGGTTGGCTCTTTTATATTCCAGTTGCTCTTTTAAACCTTGGCTTTTGTTCTGTGTCCAAAGACAGACAAATCTGCTCACAGTCCTTCAGTACTATGCCTCCCCACTGCAATTCAAAGTGTTGGGGCTGGGGCATCCCCTTCATTACCCCATCTCTGTCTCTCTTGCTGTTCCTATTTGCCATTCTCATTATCTTTCATCGTACAGAAGCTGTTCAGCCCGTCCTCTGTTCTTCTTCAGGCGGAATTGCTCTATAAATAGATGTCATTTGATGTGTTCTGTGAAGAGGTGAGTTCAGGGTTTTCCTATGTCACCATTTTGGCCTGGAACCTCAAACATTACTATTTGTATATGTCTCTTGCCTAGATTATTTAAGAACATCAAATAAAAACTAAGAATTTATAAGACAGTACAATAAGTAAGGTTTGAGGTATTTTTTTAAAGTTATCTACTACATTTTGTAACAATTTTTTTCTCTGTTTAAAAATATTGTTGGTGTCTTATCCATCCAAGTATGGAGGGACATACATAAAAGCAAAAAAACAAAAACAAAAAACTACATGGAGAAAGTTTCTGGTAATCATTTAAACAAACCTATAGCTATATCTATGTCATCTTCTCTATTAAAATTTGTATTCACTGTATCAGGTATCCAAATGCCTAGCAACTAAGGGTGATGGTAAAGAACACTGAGCATAAGTGGGAGGCTGTAACAGTGAGGATCAAGGCTGTAACAGGCAGAGTGGCCTGTCCCAGGAGAGAAGGATTTTACCACTGATATTGTTAAGAACAATATCATATGGTGCTAATTTTTAAAAATTTTTTTCCTTTTAATGTAATTGTAGATTCACATAAAATTAACAAAAATGTGTTTGAAAGTCCTGTGAACTTTTGCCACGTTTCCCTCATGGTACCTTACTGTACACAAGAGTATAATATCAAAATCAGGAAATGGATACTGGTACACTATATACAATGTTTATTCAGAGTTCATCAGCTTCACATACATTTATGTGTGTGTGTGTGTGTGTGTGTGTGTGTGTGTGTGTGAGTCCAGGAAATTTTTCTCCTACATAGATTTGTGTGACCAGAAACATAATCACAATAATAGAACTCTTCCATATCAGCATAAGGCTCTCTTTTGCTATCCATCATAGCCACATCCACCCCCTCTCAACACCAATTAACCTGGCAGTAATTAATCTGTTCTCTATCTTTTCTAATTGATCTTATTATTGCTTATACATTCTCTGTAGACAGTGTACCCCTTACTGCCCAAAGTAGCCTTACCTTTGCATTTCCCTGCCTTCATTTACCACTGGCCTGTGAGAACGCCCATCGAAATCTGACATCTCATTGCACTCGACTAAATCCCAAATGTTTGCCTTGGCCAGCAACTCTCTGCATCCCCTGGTCCCCCCAGCAAAGCCTCCTGCTGTCTCTTCTACCTCACACTCCTCCATGTGAGAATCTCTTTGCTGCATCAGGAAACATGCTAAGCACATGGCTAGCCTAGGTCTTTGTACCTATTCTTCTGCCTGGAATATTCTTTTTCCAGAGAGTTAGGCTCACTCTCTTCCTTTACTTAAGCCTCTGCTCAAATATCACCTCCCACAAAAGAATTTTTCTTTTAAAGTGATACACACTCTCAGCTGTCTCTTCATTATTATCTTGGTTTGTAGCCTGATTTATTTTTCTTCATTGCACCTATCACCCCCCAATATATATTTTTTGTCAAATTATCCTTTCCCTCTCTTCCCATCAGAATATAAATATCACAGGAGAGACCTTGGATGCTTTCTTTAAGGCTGTATACCAAGTGTCTAAAATAGTTCTTAGCATATAATGGATATATATAGTAAACACACAGTATGTATACCACATATTACTACCATACAGTAAATATTTGGCAGATAAATTCTCACTGGTGATCATGGAAATAAATTTTAAACAAGGAGACTATGATTTTCTCTTGCCTAGTCATCAGGAATATGAAGTACTGGGAACATATGAAGAAACTGGCAAGCTTGGCCATTGTTAATGAAATATGAAATGGCACAGCATTTTGGGGAAGGAATTTTGGCAGTTTCTATCAAATCTGAAATGCCCAAATCCAACAATTCTGCTTCTAGGAATCTCACTAAAATATTGACAGTTGACATTTGAACAAAACTAGATGTATAGCTGAATGTCCTCCACATTATTTGAAGACAGCTGGACGTTCTCCTCAACACTATTTGTTATAAGAAACAAAGTTCTAAATGACCTTCTAATAGAAATGATTAAATTAACGAAGATCACTCACACTGTAGACATTATGCAGTGCTATAATGGGGCACCTCTCTCTCTATATATATACTATCATGGAAAAGTCAGGTGACCAAAGGCAAGTTAGAGAAAATTATGCCAGGTATGATTTCTTTTATGTAATAAGAAAAAAAATACATATATATGAATGCACATTTAAGGGGGGGTGTGTTTGTGTGTGTATGTGTGTGCTGTGTACACACAAAACTAGACCAGGAAATACTTATGCCAGTTAATTTATGCTACTCCTGAGATTACTGGGGTAGGCTTGAGGGAAATATTTTAACTTTTCGTACTATATATTCTCTACTTAATTTTGCGTAATAATGAATTTCTTTTATAGATAAACTGTGATTAGAAAAAGTAAAAATTAAATACAATGTAGTCTCATTAAACTAGTTCAGTATCCTTCATACATAATGTGACAAGGTATTTGGCATAATGTATTATCCTTTCACTGAGGATGCTTTTATTTAAACAAAGTTCTTAAGCCAAAGGAATGTATTGCTAACAGCAGAATTTCAGCAAGAATATTTCTACTATGGAGGGCTTCCTAGAGCATCTCACAATGGATCATGAAGGCAAATACAATATCTGCATCAAACAAAGGACAGATTGGAGGAATTTCTAATTCTCCTTTTATTCACCACAGAAATTCATGGCCCATTGGCTGGCAAACTACCTAAGGGCTTGGAGTGGAATGGTCAGGATTCCATAACTGGAATTCAAATGATTATAAACATAGAGAGAGGAAATCCCCCTCTCTGTCCTGCTCTTTAACTTCATCTTAATACTAGCTGCCCACTTTTACGGGGCCACCTCCTGGTTTACTAGATGTTCCAGGAGCACTGGTTGTGAGTGGATTTGCCTCTGTTTCACACTGTCTCTATATTGTACCCAAATTGCCTCAAAAATGTGTTCCTTTAGATCCAGAATACCAGATTCTCTCATTACTTACTCAGTCTTTTCAACATGAAAATCATTGGTACAAGATTTCTCAGGTGTTCTGCTAGAAGAATGGGGATGACTAAGTTCAATTTAGTTAACATTACTTGAAAATAATTCTATGCACATACCCTACTGACCCTCAATCAATAGCAACATGTCCATACAGTAAGGGATGCATATTAACACAGCAGTTAACACTCCGTGAATAATTATAGGGTGTACTTCAAGCTGCAAATGAAAGGAAAGAAAGAAAAGGACCAAAATAGAGCTGCAAAATATAATACATGGAGGACAGAATGTTGAATGACAGGACAGAAATAAAGAACAGTAGAAGGTATGCTTAGTGACACACAGGAGTAAACAATTAATAACTTAATATTAATAATATTAAATAATGCAATGATATCACCAAACAGGATGAATAAGAGATATAGCAAAAGGAGGTTCATAGGATATTGTAAGTAACACCATGACTTGTGGGGCAAGGGCCCTTAGCTAAAGTATGGCACACAACCATCAAAAGAACCTAACAATTCCATATTATGAATGGGATGCACTGAGATTCTGTCCCCTACAGCCTGTTTGGTCACAGTATATGGACATTCTTTTTCTAACCTCCAAACTTTTGATTTGCTAAGTATAGGATGTTAACCAGAAAATAATTGAATTTTCTTTAAAAAGAAGGACAAGGAGAGGGAGGAAGGAAGCAGAAGAAGGGAAAGGAAGATGAACAGGAAAAGAAGGAGGAGGAAGAGAAAAGGTAAGAGTTTAAAGAAAAAAGGAGATAAAGAGGCCACTGGAGGATACAAATTGCAAAGATGATCCTGAGGAAGAACAGTGCAGCCTGATGAGGGACATTATTCAGTGAAATTGAAGTAGGATGTGTCTCTACATTTTTCTCTTTAAATCTTCAGGAAAACATCCATTACTCAGTAAATCATTATTTCACCAGAACTCTGTTTGAAGATTATATGCCGAACCTCAGTCTTGTTCCAAGATGGAGATGGGTCAAGAGTGGGGACCACCTGTGATGGTTTGGGCCCTTCCGGGTTCCCTTCAAGTTCTTGTAGAATTTGTGATAGATAGAAGGCTGAGTTAGACTTGCAAATCAGATTTTAGAAATCCAAAAGGATCAGAGAAAAGTCATGAGTTAAATCTCTTAAGATATAATACACTTTGAGGTGTAGCCTCCCCCAGGAGAAATCCTGACCCCCAAAACTGCAAGAACCCCAAAGAGGATTTAATAGAATAAAGCTCCAAGAAAGCCTTGTGCATTCCACAGGGGGCTCTCCAATGAGCACACATTTTAAAGACTTGCAGAAATTTAGAAAAAAAGGAAACACAGCCAAGAACACTTATTAGTGACTTCAGCATGGCATTATAATATTGGTATAAGGGCAAGGGCTTGTAATAAACTGGGCCAATAAAAATGCTAAAGAAAGCCAAAGGAGGGGAAGGGGCCCTTTGAAAGTTTTATGGTAAGAAAAGAGAGGAAAGCGACAGGATGATTTTTCAGCTCGGGCAAATCGAATAATGAGCTATAAGGGGAAGAATGGCAATAATCGTTTATGAGTTAACACTCACTGAATATTTCCTAAGTACCAGGCATGAAGCTAAGCATTTTGTGTTTACTACTTTATATGATGCTTATAATAGCCCTGGGAGACCAGTGGTATCGTTAGCCTTACTTTAGGCTCAGAGGAACCTGAGGTTCACAGAGGGCAAGTGACTTTGTCTAGGTCACACAGCTAGCAGAAGATATGGGCAAAAGTCTGAACTCAGCATTCTGAGTCAAGAGCCTGCTCTCTTGGGCACCATGCAGTAATTTACCTTTCAAACTCTCATTGTTCCTGTTATTACTGAAATCCTTGTCTACATCTGAAAAGGGTAGAAACAACTTGGTTAAGAAGGGATCAAAAATCTAAAATAGGCGAAGAGATCATGTAACTTTTCAAAATAAAATTAGCCTCCTGTTCCAGGTAAATTAAAGCCCAGAAGAGATAGGAAATGGAGACAACCAATGACTCAACTGCTGTTGAGATGGGAGAGAAGGGCCCAGAGGTTGGTGTTTCCCCTTGACATTCAAACTAAATCATTCAAGCCCTCAACCCATGTGGCTGTTAGAAGGCCTGGCCTCACAGTGGTGATGCATGTCCTGAGATTGGTCCCATCATCCTGATCCAGCTGACCCAGATGGCTCTGTCACATTCTCTGCAAATGAATTCTCAAGAGCCCCCAACTTCCCTACCAAACTTAATTCCCACAGGTACCGTCAACATTATCAACAGGAAGCCTCTCTTACTAAGCTATAGAGGTCAATCAACTGTACTAGAGACTTAAAAATACCATAGGGAAAATACATCCCATAAAAGTAAATTTGAAACTCAGCACTGGAGTTTAGTGGTCAGGCTTCCACAGGGAATCCTCTTGTTTGGCCTTTCCAGCCCAAGGCCAGGCCTGCTGTTCCCATTCCCTGAGGACTAGCCTCCTTCACAGGGCCCTCTGTCCTGGAGCAGGGGTTAATAGCTTAGGCTCCAGACTCACACTCTTTGGATAAGAATCCTAGTCCTGTCACTGCAACTTCAGGCCAGCTACTGCTAACCTCACCTTATTCATATCTCTGATGGGGATAATAATGTTGCTTATGGGATAGGGATGTTGTAAGGATTTTATTACTCATTTAAAGCATTTATATGGCATGCATATCTCATAACAGTGTCATGAACAAAGTAAGCATCAACAAATATTAATTATTTGTCTTATTTCTGGTTCTGAACAATCCAAATCTCCACATCTACAGCTAAGGTATTCAGTATGTTAGTCAGGTGTCATGTATGCACATATAGATATGGAATGTGAAATGTGGCCAGTCCAAAATAGGAGATAAAGTATAAAACAAATATAAATTTTCAATATATAATTAAAAAAAGAATGTAAAATATTTTTTATGCTGATTGCATATTGAAATGTATTTTAGCTATTGAGTTAAACAAGGTATATTATCACAACTAATTTCACTTGACCCATTTCTTTTTGCATCTTTAAAACGTGTACTAGGAAATTAAAAATTACATATGTGACTCACATTTGTGTCTCACATTAGATATCTACTGGACAGTGCTGGTCCAAGGATGGTCCATAGAGCAACAGTGTAGGATTCTCCTGGGAGCTTACTAGAAATGCAGGATCCCTGCTCCACCCCAGACAAACTAAATCACAATATGCATTTTAAAAGATCCCCAGGTAATTTGCATGCTCATTACAATCTAAGACACACTATCCTATGGAAAAATGAGTTAGCCTCCTAAATGGTCTGTATGGCAAGGAGGGGAATCCCTTTTTACTTTATTAAATAGTGAAGGTGAGGTCCCATGTGCTCAGTCTTTCTCAGACTTTACATACTAGAAGACCCATTAAAGTCCTCATCCCTTTACCTTTACCCACAGAACTCTGTGTCTTCAGATTGCTTTAAGTTAGATTAAATGAGTAAATTTGGACATAAAAGTGGAAGGTCAAAAACAAACCAATTTTGAATAATTGTTCACAAAGGGAAAGAGGGTGGATTCCACCGTGTATTCAGTATGGTAATAATTCTAGGCAAAATTCAAAAGCTTATTTTTAAATAGACAGTAACCAAAAAGAAAGGAAATCACACTTCATTATGAAATTATTAGAGTTGATTAAGCATCCTTTATGATGAAAGAGTATGAAAATATGGCCCATGAGGAAAAAGTTGAAGACTGGGGGTATTTGGTGTAGAGAGAAAAATGTCAAGAGTATAGTGTGGCTATTTTTAAATTTTTGAAGGGTTTTATATGAAAAATAGATTAATTTTATGCAGCTCATAAGTACAGAAGTGGGGAAAATGGATGGAAATTAACAAGAAGCAACAGAATATAAGAGAAGTCTATGTAATAATTGGAACTTCGCGGAGTAATGAATTAGTTATCACTAGCATGCAATCTGAAACCACACTCAATGATGCCTCAAGAAGAAACCACTGTGTCAGAAAAGTTTGCACCAGACAACAAATCCAGCCCCTTTGTTGGTTTGTAAGCTCCTGCCTGCCAAATCTTACAAGTTTATAAGGAGGCTTTAACTGGGTTCAGTCATGTATATTGTCCAGATAGTCTCAACACCACATCACGTTCTCAAGGCTGGGTCCTTGGGGCCAGGTCTGGGAGTGGGGAAGGCAAGCAGAACCCATATTCCAAGGACAGGGAACAGGGTGAGGAGTCTCCAATTGCATGGGTCCAACTCACAGGTCAACCAGTGGTCACATCTCTATGACCTTCCCCAACATCCTTTCAGATTATATTTACATTATGATTCTAATTTCTCAGTAAAGATAACAGAAATGGTCACAACAACACTGCTAAGGTTATAGTTGACTTCCAGGTTTCACCTGCATAAAGAAGTTAACAGAAGGTTAGCCTGGAGCTGAGAGACAGGCACTTTATTTTGGGCACTTAATAAATGTCTTGATACTATGTTATATGAACACAAGTAGGACAGTTTCCTTACCTTACCAATAGAAAAAGGTCTATTTCATTATATTACAATTAAAAAGAAACACTCCCAAAGACAAATGTGTATGTGGCTTCTTTAAAAAAGGAGGTGGGTTTGGGGAAGGGGTGGGTTGAAAAATAAAGCTCCTTTAAGAAGCCTTCTATCTGATATAAAAAGAAGAGCAAAAGAGGTTGACCTATGACAACAGGGTCTGAATTATACCATACAGAATGCTCTCCTCTGCTAAGGAGAAAATAAAAATCAGGAGAAAGTGTTAGTAAATTGAGCTTCATTGTTTTAAGAGGAAAGTAAGCAGATTGATGGTGGTCATACAGTTGCCCTGTCTTTCAAGCCTTAAGACCACCTCACACCATTTGGAAATGGAGTTAAAGACAAAAATCACCTTCATCTTTGTGACAGGTTACAGATTTTCAAGGATCTTTTACATAGCATTATCACAAGAGAAGTTTTCTGCAGGGTCATGAAGAAAAGCCATGTGGCTTATATAGGAAAGAAGAATAACTGGGAAACAGAAACCCATAAAATCCGAGCTAAAAACAATCTCAGTTAGCAAGTCATGAAAAGCTATGATGTGAAAGCTGCAAACTCCACACGGAGCCCCAACATCTGAAGGAGCTCTCTGATTCCTGGGGCTTCTTTCCAGCCCCTGGAACTGGAGTAGTTGTCAGATTTAGCAGGAAAGAAAATATTAGAATAGTGAGTAAACAAATATGGGGAGGAAATCCGTGCGATTTAGAGAAGGTGCATGTTTTACAAGCACATTAACTTTTAGGGCCAGGGGGATGGATGGAGAACTGGCCAAGGTGTTAGAAGTCTAAAACCTAAACTGACCAACTGTGAGAGCTCAGCAAGTTTCAGCTACTGCAGGTTTCAATTTGCATATTTGAGGATAAAAATATTAAATTGTGTCAATCTTCCCTAACCTTCCCTATTGATAAGAATTGTGCGCACGCGCGCACACACACACACACTCTGTACATAAAAAAAGCCTTACAAATTTCCAGGCCCACACTAGACCCACTGGATGGAATTTCTAGGGGAGGAGCCCAGGAAGGAATATGTTTAATAAGTACCATAGATAATTCATATCACCAGATTTTTTGGTAATTACTTCTTACATGAAACTGAAATTCCCTCTTAGTTCCAAAATTCCATTTCTTTTTTATTTGTTTCAAATAGTAGTTTCTATAACCTAAAGAGGTAGATGTAGAAAGTTTCTATTTTATCAACAATTACAGAAGTTAGATTAATGAAGTTGTCAGTCTTAAAAATGATAGATGTAGTTGCAAGCTTCCTAGTAGTTGCAATGATAGATGTAGTTGCAAGAATACTAAAGGAGTCTAGCCAACCTGACTAGCCAAAAGAAAACTGCAGGTATGGGACATAGGGGAAATAATGTATTTGCAGTGTCAATTCTATGTCTGTGAGAAGGAGCCATCACAAAACCAGGAAAAGACTATTACATAAAAATAAGTTTGCTTCTGAATGTAACTAATTTTTACATTTATATTTCCCACTAGTATTTAATGTACCTATGAGATAAGAATAAATACATTCTATTATCCCTACTTTATAAAGGGATAAATTGAAGCCCAAATTGGGTAACTCATCTGGCCCAAGGTTAAGTATCACCATCAATGGTACAGGTGGAATTAGAATTCTGTTCACTTAATTCCCAGTTCAATATTTCTTTCCACATTATTTCATTTTACCAAAAAGTAATAACTATTATCTCCACTTTACATACATTTGAAAATTCCCACGATGAAACCTTCCCCCCAGAAAGGTTGTTACTTTGAGATTAGCAGGAGGCAACTTATAGATACAAATCTTTCATTCTCTGGAGTAGAATTCCTAGAATAATTAGCTCTACAGACCAACAGTCTGGGCAGAATCATTTTAAATTTTACATAAAATGCTGCAGAGAAGCTAAACTGCTACATATTTATTTTTCTATCCTTAATAAATTCTTCTCATAGCTTGTTGGATAAACACATCAATAGCCCAATACTTCCATAATATCTGTTTGCTTCAGGGAAATAGAAAATATATCCCAAGAGTGTGGATGCTGTAATTTTCATAACAGAGAGGTCATTTTCTAAATAAAAGTAGTTGTTGCTTTTATTTTGTTGGCTATAACACTTTCCTTTTATGAATTAACATCACAAAGTAGTATATCAAAATAGAAGGTTGCTTTTGGACAAAGATTTTTGGAGGACATGGGGTATTTTATTGTTTCACATAGTGAAGACACAGCTCCTGATTATAATTGGAAAATTGGCATATCACTCACTATATTCAATCATTTTAGTTACATTTTAATGGAAAGAGACATAGTAATTATTTATTTATTTATTTATTTATTTATTTATTTATTTATTTGACAGAGAGAGAGAGTGCGCACGAGCAGGGGGAACAGTAGAGGGAGAGGGAGAAGCAGACTCCCCGCTGAGCAGGGAGCCTGATGCGGGGCTCCATCCCAGGACCCTGAGATCATGACTAGAGCCAAAGGCAGATGCTTAACTAACTGAGCCACCCAGGCGCCCTGGAAAATATATTAAACGGTGTGCATGTGTATGTGTGGGTGTGTGTTGTTGCTGGGAGACAATTTCTCCATGGCTTTGTCATATTTCTCGTATCTTGTCCTTAGAGATACTGATAGATTTTGTTCTAGACTACCTTCCCAAGGATGTTTGTATAGCAAAGAGCCTTGGAAGAGAAGGATAATGTCACTCTCTGGGGCAAAGGTTGTGCAGGTTCTCTTTTAGTCCCCTTATAAAAGATGGGGATTTCTGAAGCTCAGTATGTCTCTCCTGTCACGGAAGTCACTTTGTGTGCAGGTGTCGTGTGGCCCCGCTGTTGGGTTGCACTGTGGGACCTGGGGCTCAAGAAACAAACACAGATCTGGCTACTGACGTTGCTGTGGGTAACAAAATGCCCTTTGTCTCTGACCGGGGGCTCGTGTCTTCTGTCAGTATCTTTGGAATGGATGCAGGCTAACATGCTAGCTTGCAAGTAGGGTAATATCTGAGATCCTTCACAGTCCTTGGTATGTGAATATGTCAATTATTCACATTTGAGCTAACAAAGACCTCTTCCTGCAATGGCTTTGTGTGATTCTCTCAGGACTCTCAACGCTCTCTCTGTGTGCTAAGAAATCCTGGACAGTCACTTTATGACTGATCATTTCAATTAAGTAACAGAACAGCCCTGGGAAATATTTTTGAAAAATCAAAACTTCTGTCATGTGTTCTATTATACATTCCAAAATTCTCACATCTACCCCTTTTTCTATGTCAAACTGTTGCAAGGGAATGCCTAAGGCATGGTCTGTGGAATTCTTGCATTAAAATCAACTGGGATGCCTTGAGTACCTAACTCCCAAATTTCGAGTTCAGTACCAAATGTATGAGGGGTCAATTCTGAAAGCACTCATAGAGAACTCAGGGTAGTGCTGTGTTCTCAATGACTGACTAAAGCTCGAGTAGGTGTTTACCGCTAGGGAGCTTAGATCCCTCACCCACATGTTGTACTAGATGCAGGACAATAAAGTGTCCAGGCTGGTGCCTGGGTCGTGCCCTATTCACTGTTCAACTTAACCCCTTCCAAGAGAGAACAGATCACATAATCCTATTACTAAAAGATTTTGCCACTGGACCATATTCTAACATCTCATTTTACAGATGAGAAAGCTGAAGTGTTTGCATTTCAACAGAATCTTGAAATGGCACACTCCTTTCCTCGTCTAGGTTGTTTTCTTTTTAATTCCACTTCTTAAAAATGCTTTTTACACACCTGTAACATAACACTCATTGTATTAAACCCACATGATTTGTTTTCATGCTTCTCTCTCCAAATTGGCTTTGACTTCCTAGTATTTAAGGTTGATTGTTCATCCCTCGACCTCTAATATTTCATATGGTGTCTAGCCTATGGCAGGGCTTCAGTAAATGTGTGAATGCTCAGAAAAGCAAAGCCATCAGCATCTGAAAAGGTGAAAACCAGCTTACTGAGTTCTTACTATGCATCAGGCACTGCACTATAATTGTTTCTCCTTTAAACACAGATCATCTCACTTAATCTTGACAAGTCTGTTGGCATCCCCATGTTACAGATGAGAAAACTGGACACTTAAAGAGGCTGCATGACTTGCTTATGTTCTAGGTTTGTGATTCTCCTGTTTGCTGTCTAGATGATGCAATGCCAGCTTTTAACCACAAGATGGAAACTCATGCACAGCCCGGTCAGCTAAACTTGCCTGAGACCAAGTGTGGCTGAACTAGGATGAGTGGAAGGGGCAGGGGAGCAAGGGAAGGCTGCAGAGGTGAGGTAGGCAAGGGCCAGATCATACATAAGCTCCATGAGTGATGTTAAAGAAGTTTTGATTTAGAAAAAGTCACTTAAGTCATTTCGCATTGGAGTCATACATTCAGATAAGTTTTCCTATAAGGTTGTTTTGGCAGAAGTATAGAAAAGAAAAATAATCATAGTTAACAGTTATTAAGTGCTTATCATGTAAGGCTCTGTTCTAAGTGGTATGTAAGTGTGTGCACATGTATGTTTATTTGATGAGCCAGGAATTACCATTATTTCTATCTAACAGATGAGGAAATTGAAGATAAAAGTATTAACTCATCCAAGATTACAAAGCTTGTAAGTGATACATTAAGAATTTGGACAGAGGTAGTAGGTCTGCAGAGCCCATGCCCTGTACCACATTAAACAGCCCCCCTACCCCCAATTTAAAAGGGGTAAGTGTAGGAGGAAAATCAGCCAGGAAACTATTATAGCAGTTCATGTGAGAAATAATGCTGGAAGAAGAAATAGATTAAAAAATAGAATAAACAAAGCATAATATTTGGAAGTAGAATTAACAGGAAGTGGTGCTAGATTGAATGTGGGCAGAGAAGTGTATGACAGTAAAATATCAAGGATGTTGCTCAAGTTTTTAGCATAAGCACTTGACAAGAAGAAAGGCAATTTCCTAATCCTGGAACACTGGGAAAGGATCTGATATGGGATTGTGCAGGATAATGAAGAATCTGGGGGAACACTGAATTTTAAATGCTATATATTATGTATATAGAATGAGCTGGGTCCAGTCCCGAGCTCTGAGTCTAGAAAGAATTGGGACACCTTGGATACATATTACTGAGAGTCGGAAATAAGATTAGTCTTAGAAAAACAGTTCTTAAAATAATAAAATGAACTGTGATCATTATTATGATGATTATGATTATCCCATATGGAGACCCATAGAATGTTTGAATGAGAAGTGGCACCACAATTCAGCTGGTTTTCCAGCTTTTCCATTGGCGTGGGGGGATTGATTCTCCACCCCCTCCCAGTATGCCTGAGAAAATGGCCAGACAACACAAAGAGTCATTTAACCCATCTTAAGCACACAGAGGTTTTACTAAGCAACTCCTCTCTGAAGGACAGAACCTAATGACAAATTCAAGTAGAGCATGGAAAAATGCTAAATACTAGAGCAAGTTGAGGAGGAAACTGTGAAACTTTCCTGCAGGAAGAGTAGGACAATAAGCGGATGATTCTCCTATATCTTACTTGCCAGGGCACTCACATATTCAACAAGGCTGGAGAAATAGATTTGGAAGGAGTAACTTTGTTTCAGAAATTGCACTGCCAAGAGGAACCTCATTACCTCTTGGCTTGGTGTTCATGAAAAATCTAATCCAGCTGACAAAATGAAGTTTAGTAAGACACCCAACTAAAGATTGTAAATGCACTAGTCTCAGCATGTTTTTCTAAATGCAATCTTCTACCCTGAAAAGGAGAATCTAACTCTTCATTAATGAAGTGCAGGTGTATGTGAACAATTGAAATCAAGGGAAAAGTTGTTCCAAAGTGAAAAGAAATGCCTAAAATGGAAGGATAAGACTATATGCAGGGGGTTTATTCATTTGTTCAAGAAATACCCATTGAGCTCTTATCTGCCTCTGGCCGGCGCGGTGCTAACTGCTGTGAAGTCTACCACAGTTATTAACACCATTGCTGCTCTCAAGATTTATGCAAGATGGAAGAAAGAGGGAAGGATGAGGAAGGGGAAGAAATGAAAAAAAAAAAAAAACTGGATGATGAGGAAGAGAAAATACGTAAAAGAAGAGGAAGAAAAATGAGGTTGGGGGAGAAGCGAGAAGGAGAATGAAAGATGAAAAGAGTTGTTTACAGCCCCTGCCAACTACAGGCTGGTACCAGGTCTCATCTAGACTAGAAGAGTAAATCCTTAAAAACAGGATCTCTCTTTCTTTCAGTTGACACATAGTCATTGTTTTGCCGTGGCTGAGCCCTCTAGAAAGCAGAGCCTGCAATGAAAATTCAGGTGGTGACGCTTTATCTGGGAGATACAAGTTCAGGAGGCAGTGATGGAGAGAAAGTGGGAGGAGCGAAACAAGGGAAATACGAAGAAATGCTATGTGACGTGTTACTGGGCTGGCTACCATTTTGCATTAAGCCACACAGATATATAGCCGGTTCCTGTATTTGGAAAACAGAATTTCTTCAGAAGGACTATAAGAATATATTGGAATAATATACAGGTGCACTGGAAATAGCCTGGCTCCCTCCTCAATCCTATTTCCTTTTGGTGACATTTCACACCTTAAGGGGCTAAGTCTCCTCCACTTCCAGGTTTTAACACTTCAGACCCTCAGCTGCTCCTTAGGAAGCCGGAGCCCACACATCACAATGTGGTGTCTTACCCAAGGCTGAAAGTAGACCCACATGCTTGTAAAGCATCAGCCAAGAGAAAGAAAGAAGGTGGGAAGGAATATGAGAAGGGGCAGAGCCTTGAATTACAGTCAACTATCTTTTGAATTCAACTATCTTTTCTGTGCCAGAGAGGGCGCTGAATGCTGGGGAAACAACAGTGAATGACAGATAAGGCCCCTGACCTTGCGTAGCAGCCTGCTTAATGGTGCACACAAGTAAGCAATTGCAGTGAAGTGAGATAAAGTGCTTTGACCACTGAGGACCACAGACCCTATGTGGTCTCTAAAGATTCCCAGAAGGGGCCATTTCTAAGAAGTAGGTGTGATCCAGGTGACAGGCCAGAGCCAGAGAAGAGGTTTGTGTTGGAGGTGGGGGATGGAGAGGGAGACACAGGGTAGTGGTCAGTGGTCAGACAGAGACTGGCTCCCAAGGCCTAGAAAGCTAAAGAAAGCATTATGTATTATTACAGCTCAGGGCGTTGGATGGGGATAAAGAAGGTAATAGTGTAATTCCTATGATCTTATGGTTTGATCATTATAAGGCCTAATACCATAGCCTAGAATGCCATCTGATTACCTTAAATCCACAGAACTTACCTTCAGCTGCCCCGTATTCATGTCCAACTTCATTACTGGTTTTGCTCTAAGTATGTTCTCTGCCATTCTACTTCTGTGCCTTTACTCCAGTGATTTGTTTCACCTGGGATTCTGTCCCCTTCGCATGAACACCTCTCTAAACACCTGCCCTTCTTCTATGTCCACGTAAAAGTTTTCTTCTTCATGAACCTACCCTATGTTCCCCACATCCCCTGGTTTAATCTCTCCTTCCCTAAAAATCTTCATTTTCTCCTAAAGGACTTATGTCACTTATGTACTTATTCTTTGACTGACACATCTCCCCTCCCAGACTGTTGAAGATCAAAACTAAAACAGATGGACATAAATAATTTGAAATCATTTATGGCTTCTATAATCTTTTTTTCTCTGGAGAACAAGAGGACTATATTTAACTCTGGAAATTATTCAGAAATCAACGACTTAGTGTCACAGGCCAAGATCACTCAGCAAGGCCACTGTGTGAGTCCAAGCAGACCTCCCTGGCCTAGTGACACTCCTGTTTTCTCCTTTGCATTCCTTCTCAGTCTTTCCTCATGGACCATTTCCATCACTTCATGATCCTCAGATCTTCCATTTTATGGAATGATTCCATTCCACGCCCTCTGGACCACCTGGGCTTGGCAAGGAATGCTGACATCCAAACAGCAGATCATTTTGGTTTTGTTAACAGTAAGGCAATTTCATTCTCTGCACTGTCCATAAAGTAAAGTATCAGTCATAGAGTATCAGTCTCTCACCTGATGAGTTTTTCAGTTTGAATTCCATATGCATTTGCAATTTCCTATTTATGTGATGGACTCTGGCACCTGAAAATACAAAGTAGGACCCCAAGAATGGACTTCAAGTGTTTTATAGCCTAATGGGCGGCAAGGACAATACTATCAGTGGCTGGATATCAGGCAAAAAGTGATGTGTTTTACAGGGCTATGGGCTTAGTGCAGGAGGATTGGCAAAGCTGAAATATCACTGGTAAAAGAATTGGAAAAATTCAAACTCACATTTGGTTCTAAGTCCTTGACAATCTTGCTCCTGCATGATGCCACATGCTTTGGTTTCAATAGCACGTGGTACTGAATTATCAATTTTATTGTGCTGATTTTGAAAAAAATATATAAGAATATATTGCATGAAGAAGAACATGTATTCTTCTTCTTTAGAGATCAAATTAAGTGGGACTCGTGTCATCTGAAAGGCCCATTTTTCCACAAGTCATTTATTTTTCCCAGGAGTAGTCACTACTCAATGCTAGGATTTCTCTTCAAATATCCCACCTCTATCATTTGTCCAAGCCAGCTCCCTCCTGTCCCATTTCAATCATATGAATTATATCTTGAGCTAAATAAATTAAGATATTTTTAATGTCAAGAACAGCCTGACAATTTAATGAGTGGTATAATAAGGACTCTTCAATATTTCTGCTCAGCACTGTAATTCAACAAACATTTGCCATATCACACTAAAAAAAGTTTGTTATACTTGATTAAAAAAAAAATCACTGAACTGAGATACAGAAGCAATGAAACAGAACCAGTAGAAACCAATCTCATTTTAGGCTCCTGGTGACCTAATTGCCTTTAAATACCTAATACTCCTTTTCTCAGCTTTCACACTTTTTGGGAGAATGTTCGGAGAGAATATTTGAAATATAAATATACATATATTTGAAGTACACATATACTGACTTTCTCCTTCACCTACAAACTCAATAATTGGGGATGTCTCCAAAGTAGAATTATTACAGTTGTCTTCTACCTTTTGGTCTCATGTGAACTGTCATCAAATAGCCTGTTGTTAATTAGCAAAGATTATTTCATCCAGTTATCTCTTTTTCTCTATTAGCATAAAGCAAGAGAAAATGCCAAAAACCCATTTCTTCTCTAAGAGTCAACACTAAAGGAAGTTCTAAGAGCGTTTTCTCCTTAAACTTTATTCTCACACCCAAATGAGTTTACTGACTTTGAAACCAATTTCTAAAGATAGGCCCTCAAATGATGGTGGAATAGATATCTCCTTCAATTGCTCCTTCAGAAGTCTGTTCATCTGTTCATAATGTAAATTACTTTATTTCATATCTCAAAAACTTCTTGGATAACCAGATATGTTTTCAAGTAGGACATGAGCACTCCCAAGAATTCTCTTGGTATACTGACATTAAAGCATTCTTATAGATGGCTAAGATTATGAGATTTCTTCTCTGTTTAAAAACCTGCAGTACAAAAGAAAGGCTGTACCCATATCTCAAAAACAAAGCCTTACCTCCGGAACAGCACAAAAAGCCTAGATTCCCAGTGTCACTGTTACTTCCTTATTTCCTGTGCTCCCCTCACACCAACTCATGTGCCACCACTAACACAAATATCTCCATTCCTTTCCGTATGTCCCCTATGCCCCCAGTGAGAACATTCTTTCTTAATGATCCTACAAACTCTCTTTAAGCAGTACCTGCTTTATGAAGATAATTAAAAAAAAAACCACTATAAACTAATGAGGGGCACCTTCATCATATCAGCGTCTAGTACACAGCCTAAAACATAGCTGGCACTTAATGAATTACTGGGAAAAAAAAAAGACTATGATTTTCAACCACTTTTTATTCACCAAATCAATATGTCTAGAAACAATACAATGAGCTAGAAGACAGGAATAGCATTCATGTGGCTTATCAAAGTTCTACACAGGTCAAAATTAAAGCCTGCAACCCAAACATATTAAGTCTCCATAGACCACTTAGACCCAAAATACATTAAGTCTCCATACACTATTTAACATTCCAGAACACATTCCCTTATCTGATCATGTACTTCCTTAATGTCAACTCTGGGCCCAACATGATAAAGATGTAGGACTTTCAAGAACTACTTAATCTTACTGAAGTGGAGAAAGCAACTAATGCACTTAACAACTCAAAGCTAAACTGTGTCCCATCCTTAAAAGAGCTGTGTCCATTTAATGCCAAATAATGAATCTGAAATAAGAAAAAAAAAAAAAAAAGGAAGGGTTCCTCTTAATTGCAACCACACCAATACCCTTCCCCAATTTTTTATTTAGTTTTTTTTTGGGGGGGGGGGTTCTTCCACACCATAGAAATACGTTCTATCTCTAAGTCATTTCACTCCATATTTGTTGATATTTCAGTCTCTAGGCCATGTTTTTATGAATGCAAAATATGTATGTCCCAGTCTTTATAAGATTTTGAAGGTGTGTTCTTTATTTCAATGATTTATCTCCTGAGAAATGATGCTTGAATGCAGGCTGAGTGGCTTTAATTTCATTTGAGAAAAGAGCAAGAAGGAAATGGTTTCACCAAACCAAACTTTTAGACTTACAGGTAAGCATCACTCTTGCTAGTATTTCTGAATTATACAAGAGAAGCACAATTCTCTCTACTACAATAACTGGTAAACAAAATCATAAATACTCTTCTATATTTTCACTCCCAATTCTATTGGCTTGGCTACTATTGCAGGTAATGCTTCTCATATTGATTGTTACAGCACTATTTTGGCTACATTTAAAACATCACATGAACACTGAACAAAAGAACTAGGTAAATATGCCATAGGTATTATGCCATTTCAATAAGCACCATGAATTGAGGTCGAATGGGGAATGGTACGTCTAAGTCGCTAACAGTGAATTCCACCTCAGCAATCAGCCTACGGAAGAGACTTGGAGGCACTTGGGAGAGAATTAGCATTCCTTTAGGGTTCCCCACCCACCCCACCCCTGCATTCTGGAATTTAGATTCTATTTCATTCTACTGCACTAGAGATCCAAGGAAATGGGTCTTGGTTTGGGTTTTGTTTTGGTTTGTTTTTTTTCTTTTGGTTTTTTTGCTTGTTTTGGTTTGGGTTTGGGTTTGGGTCCATGGGTGGTGATGGTAGTGTTCCTCTAAGATCTGAAATGCAGAACAGCTAACTCACAGTGAATGGTGGGATTTTATAGGGAAGAAAAGTCAAGCAATTTCACTCTAGAGATTGAAGAGAGTATCCTGGAATCTAACGAAAAATTAACCTGTGGTAAAGTTGATTGTCATTGAGAAAAGAGTTTCCAAAATCAATGCTGTTAAAATTCCTTCTCCCTCTACAATCTAACATTAAAAAAAGAAAGAAAGAAAGAAAGAAAGAAAGAAAGAAAGAAAGAAAGAAAGAAAGAAAGAAAGGCCTATGTTCACAAAAACTGAAATGTAAAATCCTATCACCAATTTTGGCCTTTATTACTGCCTTAGCAGAAAAGATTAGAAATATTTAAATCTGGCTTCTTTAGTTGGGCAAACACACTCACTCGTCCCTTACAATAGCAATTCAATTTTTCTCTTATGTTTAACTTGAGCCAAGAAGAAATTCTCATGTTGTCAGATGTGTCAAGGTATATCTATAAATGATAACAGTAGGAAATTAAGGAATTTATAAGAATGGAAAGTAATAGCTGAACAATCTTTCCTGTTTACTTCCGCACAAGAGCAAAATAAAGCCTTTGTTAATGACTACCAAGGTTGTAGTAAGCTATACTACATCTTTAATGCAGTTGCTGACCCCTGGAAACCCTAGTCCTACAGACAACAGTAAAAGGGAAGAAAGAGGTAGAATACAAAAAATTACCAGAGTCTGAAAGAATAATCTAGAGTTCTTTATCTAAATTTTGTTATTCAAAAATCAGAGAAGTAAGCAGTCATGTTTTACCCTGAACAGAAAGTGTATATACTGTCAATTTCCAAAAGTGACATTAGATAAGGAAGAAAATTGAATGCCACTGTAACTTTAATTGTTCAAGCAAACACTAAGGATTCTGTAAAGGTGATCCCTCTATGAGTGAGAGGGTGAATTATCCAAGGTTATGGTCATAGACGCCTCTGGAATGTTGAGAGGCCATGTCACCAAAAAAGAAAAAAAGAAAAAAAAAAGGTTATCTGGTATGAAAAGCTTTATAGGGTAAAATGCATGCACTTCCATACCATGGCATGATGCAAGCCTTCAAAACCAAATTCTACAGTAAAGGACTTATGTACATACTCAGGAAAACATTCCCACCTTGACTACTTCTGCAGAGAGCACAGCCATGTGCTGAAACAGGCTGAAACAGGCCAGATATTCTTCCAGAGTAGAAGCAGTATTGCTCACTTTTGGCTTTCAATCAATTGACTTAAATAAACCTGGGCCAGTTTTTCAGTCCCCATCTGTTATCACTGGCTCAAACTCAGGAACAAATGGACTCCTGTTGAGGTTGTACCTGCCTATCGGAGAGCCTAATGTGGAGAAAGTTTTTTCCTCCTCCTCTGCCACCTTTCTCCTCTCCTTTCCACATTATTTGAAACTTGCCAGTAAAACTAGATCCTCGACATTTGAAGGTGACATGTCCACAGATATTTCTACATTCACAAATTCATACAAACAACCCTCTTGGGAGAAAAAATATCAAACAAAAAAAGAATGCTACTAATTCATGACCACTCCAGTCTACCAGTCCCCCTCAGCTTGCAGTATTTATTTACAGTACAGCACTTAGGTGTATTTTTTCATTTAATGTTCACAATGATCCCTTAAGGCTGACGTTACTATTATTGCTACTGTTTTTAAACTATTCCCAATTATTGCAAATAGCAAAACTTAGGACTGGTTTGCAAATTCTCAACAAAACAAATATTAAATCTGTGAGTGCTGAGGGTCCATTATATCAAGAAGAATATGAGGAGATGGTGTTGGAGCTGATTTACCCTCCAATCAGCAGCACCATCTGTCCCTGGAACCGGCTGCCTACCTTCCTTGGCCTTCTGTGCGGTGGACGCTGGTGCGCTCTGGGCACAGTACACGTCCCGGGTCTGGATCCCGCCTCCACAAACGGGTCCTGTCACATGCCAGTGGGGAGCCTGCTGCTCGAGGAGAAGAGAGACTTGGCATTCTTTCCATTCAGAGGTCCTCCAGGAATACCTGGATTTATTTAAAAGAAATTTGATTTATTTAAAAGAAGAAGAACAAATAAGGAAAATATAAGATTCTAAAGAAAACATAAGTCATGACATCGATGTACATAATAATCTCTCTTTCTAGGGCCAAATCTTCACTCATGGATAAAGAAGTCAATTGGCATTGGGTACTAAATCCCTTTTATTTCCTAGGGAAAAAAATCACAGCCACTTCTCATGGTAGCAGTATGGGATGAGAGGAGTGAAGAAAGGAAATATGGATAAATGGGTTGTGTCTCAGCCCTGAAGCCATAAGAGAGTGAAGAGTCAGAGGAAGAAGATGGAAACCAGATGAGCTTGTTCCATAGTGGCTGACCGTGACATGGGGCATCACTTCACAGACTTCTGGATGACTCTGTGAATGACATTCACAGCCTTTCAAAATTAGTAGTGTGTGAATGTGTAAAGTTGCGGATGTATGGTCTTAAAAGGATAGAGATGACCAACTTTCAACCTCCTTGATATAGGAAAGTATTTCCACTTATTTGACCCCATTGGCATAAAGGGATACACATTAAAAATACAGTTAACAATGTGGCACCGTATTTAAGTGATGAGTAATTTTTTATATATGCAGAATGTTGTTATTTAAACTGACTTAGGAATATATCTTCCTGGTTTATAAGCAGTTAAGATATATAGTAATAGACACACGCACGCACACACACACACAGAGAAGGGGAGAAAACATAACGGAGTTTGTACACAACTTGCTGGAAACAAAACAACCATAACAACACTGCACTCAGACCTAGAGAATTATTTCAGACAGAATTTCCTTTTGGGGGTGATTACAACATTCTTCAAGCCCACAGCATTAATAGAATGCTACAGCATTCACATAAATACCAATAGTCTCATTACCTTATAGAAAAACAAACAAAACCTTTGAAAATTCTCGTAACTGCTGTCCCATTTCAGATTTGAGGAAAAATTTCTCAGCTTTGTGGTTGCTTAAAAGAAAAAAAAATAAAACAGCAAAAAAAATAAGTGTGTGTCTCCAAAACCCTGGCCTTACAGAAACTAGCGTAAAATTGAAATCAAGTCACAGACATCAAAATAAGAAAGCAAATCTCTAAGAAACCTAATAGTCATCAAACTCCTTCACAATGCATGGCCTCACTCTAAAAATCTTGAGAGCTGACAATCATAAATCTAATAAAAAGCCCATGGTAGAAAGAGGATTTAGACAATCCTGTGGGGTTTGTTGTGACAGAACTGTCCTCCATCTGCTTCTGTACTTCATTTCCCCATGGTTCTCCAAGTGTGGAAACCTAATCAGTAGGTGGGGCAAGACTTTGGAGCACAGGTCCTGCTTAGGTAGGCAATACAGACAATAATCTGTTTCCAATTCCTGGGTATGAGAGACCAAGAAAAGTTTGGTTCTTCCCAGGGGCAGGCCTTCTCCAGAGGTCAAGTTCTGAAGCCTTTTCTCCTCAAAGTTCTCAACCTCGTCTCAACCTCCATGGTCACTCAAGCAGAAGGCTTGTCCCTCATGTGTCTGGGTCTCAGGGCAGGTGATTCTGTATCCCAGGGCAAGGTGCAATGAAGTAAGGATTTGTTGTGGGGGGTGGTTACCAAGGGCTCACCTCGGACCCCCTTCCTCCACAGGTTGCCTAGCAGAAGAGCTCCCTGGCCATTAAGGAGGGGGTCAGATACAGCAACTGAGTAGGAGACTCCTATGAGAGAATTAGCAAATAAGGTAGGCAAAAGGGGAACAGTGTGTTATAGACAAAAGGCATGATTTACAGCTCGATGGACCTGTGCCCTGCCTCTTATTAGGCACATGTGACCTTGGCCCAGTTCTGTTTTCTCATCTGTAAAATGGGTATAGTAGTGCCAAATGCTGAACGTGGCACATAACAAATTTTTAATAAATGTTAATTCCCTTTCTGCTTACATCCTTCTACACACGTTTTGCTCCTTGCTTCCACAGAAAACACACACACACACACACACACACACATACGCATCAATGTTTTATGTATGAGGATTTAATTGATTTCATCAAGTCCTAACATTGGAGATCCAGGAATACCATGGCCTAACTTCCGGCAACCAAAGTTCAGCAAAAGCCATAAAAGAAACATAGTGTTCAGAATTATAGCAAGTCACAGCAATTTGTTTTCTTGTTTGAAAGGACTGGGCCATGCTATATAAATAGCTTTTTCAATTAATTTATCATGACCCTAGAAGAATTAGCAGTGGAAGAATTTTGGAAGTCATTATGGAGAAAAATGAAAAGTTTAATGACTATGGTTTTATACAGAGTAACGAAAAGCCTGTCTGTAGCTCATTAACCAACAACACCCAAATTCCATTCACTGGCAAATGATAAATTCTCTAAAGAAATATAAGGCATTTATCACTATCTCAATTGTTTACCTCCTCAGAAAAAACACCAGCCCAGCAAGCAGCAGAGGGAAAATGCTCACCAGGAAAGGACTTCTATATTCCTTTTCTTTTTTTTTTTTTAAGATTTTATTTATTTATTTGACACAGAGAGAGAGAGAGATCACAAGCAGGCAGAGAGGCAGGCAGAGAGGGACGGGGAAGTAGGCTCCCCAATGAGCAGAGAGCCTGATGCGGGGCTTGATCCCAGGACCCTGAGATCATGACGTGAGCCGAAGGCAGAGGCTTAACCCACTGAGCCACCCAGGCGCCCCCTATATTCCTTTTCTAAGTGCCCATCTTTCATAGTCTTTCCTCATCCCCTTTATTTGTTTCAAAAGCATTACCTATGTTTACTCACAAATCACCCCGCAACCATGAAAACTAAACATTCCGAACTCCCTCAGTCTGAGAAAGTGTCTCCAGGAACTGACAGAATGAGGAATCAAAGGAGTCTTCCTGGCTAACAGTACTCACTTTGTCCTTTAGAAGCTGTTACAGCAATGGTCTTCCAGCCTCCAGACAAGTCGGCTTCCTGACTGCCTGGGATATTCTCTTCAACAGTGAAGTCCCTGTCAAAGACCTTTTCCACACTCTCTCTCCCAACTCTGATGCCGTTTAACACACCCTCATTTTGTCCTTTTGGTTAGGAAGGAAATATGGGAATTTCAAAGGCCAGAGTCCTACCTCCTGTGGTTACAAAGCACTTTGAAATCCATTGTGGAAATGCCTCAAGTAGATTAAGAGAGCCATGGAATGAAAGACATTAGTCAATTCCCCTCCTACAAAAGTGTAGGATCCATTTGCCCTTTTCAAAAGTTCTGGCTGATCCCAATAGCCAAGGCATTAATTTATTTGAGCTCCTAGAGTATCATGACATATTCTTCAAGTAATAATAACAACAAGCAATACCTTCTGAATGCCTATTCTGTGCTAGGCACTGCACTAACAAATTAAGCCATGTAACCTCATTAAATCGTCCCAACAACACTATGTAGAAGATATGGTTTCCCCTTTTACAGATGGGATAACTGGAATAAAAAAGAAGTAATTCTTCCAAGATCACATAAGTAATTAGAAGAGCAAGGTTCAAAGTCAGATTCGTCTAACTCTGAAGCACACCTTCTTAATGAAATGACAGATAAAAATACTGACTGGCGAACCAAGGAAACTTGATCAAAGGATATAGAAAATAAGTTCAATTGGCAATACTGCCCAGTATTACGAGGACAAGTAAATCTTGGTCTTGGTTTGAGGAAGTGTGTTCTGGACTGAAGCAAAAAACAAAAACAAAAACAAACAAACAAAAAATCCTTCCCTCTCCCTTTGTTGGTGACAAAGATATTGCCAGTGACAACTGAGAATATCTGACACTGCTAAAATATATTTTTTCTTTCAGTCTCAAACAAAAAATACATTTTGAGAATATTTTAAAGCCAATTTATAATAAGAGCTCTGTGGTTACACAGGGTCAAATTTAGTACTTCCAGGATATAACTGTAAGTTAAAAAGAGAAATAATATAGAAGCCAAATAAAATAGTCTCTACTTGGAAAAATTAAAAGGCCCGCGAAAAGTTACAGAAGACAACTTTTTAAAGAGGACTGAAATAAAATTCTCCACACTGCTCTGTGATGATTCTAAATCTTAGGTAAATTTGTCATGATCCATTCATGGGAAAACTCCAAAATGTCCACTCTTAGTGAGAGAGCACACTGCCAGCCACTCGGGGGACTCCCGACCTCTGAGAAGAGAAATGCTGATAACTCAATACTGAATGCACATGGAAAACAAGTTATACACGGGCATTTTTATTTAACATACATATCTGTTAGAGAGACTGCAGGCGGGGGGAGAGCTAAAAAATAGGATGCCCTAGAAAGAGCAAGAGGCCTGCCCAAATAATAAGTGAATCATTTATGCAACCATACACCCATTCATCCTTTTTTTCAATAAGTAATTCCTGAGCTCCAGCTATGTGCCAGGCAAGATTTCAGACAATAGAAATGCATAGCAGTGAGCAAGACAAAGCTCCTGACCTTGAGAAGATTGCCTTCTAGTGGGGCAGACAGAAATGCATCATACATAACATGGCATCAGATAATGAGGAAAAGAAAGGGATGGATGAGGAGAGCTATTTCGGTGCCATGACCAGGGAAGTCTTCCAAAACCTGAAGAATATGGGGGAATGAGCACTGGAATGGCAGGGAGCATGCTAGGCAGAGAGGGGAGCATGTCCAAAGTTCCAGGGAGGAAGAGTGCTTGGCACTTCTAGGACATCACAGAAGCCAGTATGTCTGGGCCAGATGGGTCAGGATAAGAGGGAAAGGAAATGAGGAGTAGGCCGGAGTTAGGACTGTGAGTGTTATTTCGTACGAGCTAGGAAATCATTGCAAAGTTTTGAGGAGGACAGTAATTTGGTGTGATTTAAATTTTTAAAGGGTCACCCTGGCTCCTGAGTGAAGAAAAGACCATGGGGGATGTAAAGAAGGGAGACAAATTTGGAGGCCTTTGCTCATCTGGTAGCTTCAATTTGGGTGGGCACAGTGAATGTGGTGAAAAGTGACCAGATTCAGGATATACTGAGAGGTATGGAAAGGTTCTAATGGATTAGCTTTGGATGATAGAGAAAGGGAGGAATGAAAAATGATTCCAAATTGTTTCTTCCCCAAGTATTAGCACCACAATTTGTTTTCTGTGAATTCTTAAATGAGATGGCCCAGGAATAGGGACAAGAATCCATTCCTTACTCCTTCTACCCTCTCCCCTTCCATTTGACGAAGAGGATGTCAGGGCAAATATCAGGGCAATCGTATTGTAACTGTGAAATTCAGTTTTTCTTCATTTACCTTCTAGAATCTGCTTTCCAAATCCCTCTCTCATGCCTGAAACTCAGGGCCCAGTCTCCTCATATGTTTCCCCATAACGTAAGTCTCCTCTTAGGAAATGGTCAATAAATGATATATCTTAAAATTAGGCATGCACTTGTTATGATGAGCACCGGGTGATGTATGGAATTGCTGAATCACTATATTGTGGACCTGAAACTAATATAAAACTCTGTGTTAACTATACAGGAATAAAATAAATTATAAAAAAGTTAATATTAAATATGTTATCATTCTAAGGAGGTGCATGCAGCTTAAAGAAGAAACCAAGATTGAATCAAAGAAAAATTTCTAATGGAAGAAATATATATTCCCATTAAGGAACATAGGAGACAAATTCTGGACTAGGAAAGGCAATTCAAGGTCCCCAAATTCAATTGTCGAGATAACCAGCTTGTCTTCCAGGCAGTGGTGTTGTCTAATTCAAGAAATCCTGTACTCAAACCATTCTTCAAATGGAAAGGGGGAGGGCAGAAGGAGTAAGGAATGGATTCATCGCTGTGAAGCAATGAGTAGAGACATCCTAAATTAGCAAAGCCAAAATTAGAAAAGTAGGCACAGTTAGTGACTATTTTTAAAAGACCTCCATCCTACTAATGTGACCTAAAGTGACTCTAATAGCAACAGGATGGCAGGCCCATCAGAGTTTTATAGCAACCTCTGCCCTTTAGAATGTATGCTTTATCATTTTCATGAGGCTTGGAATTGCTTACCAGTGTGGATTTCTTTTCTCCTTCTAAAGACTTGGATTTAAAGCAAAGCAACATGGAATAGAATCTTAAGTGACTTAATGATGACAGATTGAAAGAATAATCGCATTTGTTAATGGTCATGTTTTGACTAAGCACATATAGATTTGCAAACACTCTTGGAATTGAAACCCTAGTGCAAGGTATTCAAATTAAATGTGTGTATATTAAAAATCAGGGTACTGCAGCATGACTAATTTATGATAATGTCTGTTGTCCTTTTAAAGTTGTAAATACATTTAGAAAAGAATTAACTTGCCATTTTTTGCTGAACAGATGACCAAAATAAAGGGAACAGATCAAGCTTTATATATTTTATGCTCTAGTAATTTTTTATTGAATAGAGTGGGACTATTGATTATGGAAAGCTACTCTGAAGTGCAAAGCTCTTTGCCCTTCAGCAGATGGCTTCGTTAGCCAAACTCCACATATGTATTATTAATAGACTGCTATCGCTCTGCACAGCACTTAGCAGTACGTTAACTTTCTTACACTAACAGGGGAACAAATCTTCCATCCGAGAGGACTTAAAGTGGCACAACGGGGACTCATGAAACAATATGCACCAGTAAGAGACAGACTCAATAAAAAGGCATCAGTCTTCTTCTGTTGAAACAATTTATAGATTCTTTGAAACTACTGTTTCTCTCATCTAAAGCAGAGTCTCCTGAGGGCTCCAGGTCATGACTCCTCTACTCCTCAAGTGCTGCAGGAAAGCTGCTTAATGAAAATAGCTTACAAAAAAAAAAAGAAAAAAAAAGAAAGAAAGAAAGAAAAGAAAGAAAGAAGCAACCTTAACAAATTCATTAATTCATTTCAGAATGTATTGAGTTCCCATCCCGTACAGGGTATTAGTGCTGTGGTAGATGATCAACAGGGGAAGACACAGAAGATGTGGTAGATGATAGGCATGTTTGCTTTCTGTTCTGGAAGGCAAACTTTTACAAATTCAGACTGTGATCTCATTCCTCACCCTTTCTCAAGCTACTCTTATAACCTAATGAAAACAGAAACTTCTTATCTGGAAAACCAGACACACTGTTAGCAGAAGCAAGGCGGCCATTGGGGACCATGTTAAATCAAGCTTCATGGGTCCATCCTTTGCCCTGGGTAGATGTTCTTATTTAATCTCCTTGACGATGCCAATTTCAGCTGCTCTTTTTAAGAAATGACTTTGAATCCTTCACACATGCTACATAATAAGTATAATCAGGGAAGAAAGTATCTGGTGCATAATACTGTTCTGGAACTGCCCTACATCTGAGTGTTCATTCGTTCCTTCATTGTTTTCTGAGCATTTACAATGAACCAGGCATTTTTATAAGTGCTACATATTCTGGGGAAAAAAGTAAATAAACCAAAAAGCCACATTTCTAGGTATGGGATGATTTGTAAGAACATTACCAACTATTAAACACTCTTTAAGAATATGGAGATCGTGTTCTAGATACTCTAGTTTTTAAAGAGTAATGTTACAGAGAGCCCTTGACTTATGGAGGCTCAACTTACAAGTGTTTGAACTTGTGGTGGTGTGAAAGTGATACACATTCAGTAGAAACCATACTTTGAACTTTGATCTTTTTTCACCTATAAATATGTGGTCCGATATTCTCATGATCAGTAAGCCGCAGCCATGTGATCACAAGGGTAAGTTACAGATACACCTGAAACCATTCTATATCCATACAACCATTCTGTTTTTCACGTTCAGTATAGTAGTCAATTAATTACACGAGATATTCAATATCATTATAAAAGACGCTTTGTGTTAGATGATTTTGCCCAACTATAAGCTGACATAAGCTTTCTAAGCACATTTGAAGTAGACTAGGCTAAGCTATGATGCTTGGTAGGATAGGTAGAGGAAATGCATTTCAACTTATAATCTTTTCAACTTCTCAAGAGATAACTCTATCATAATTCAAAGAAGACCTTTTTACAAGATTCTTAAGATGCGTGAACTAAGGAAACACAGACTGAAAGTTTTCTGTTTCCTAAATTCTCCAGTAATTAGCACAGTGACAGGCGAAAGCAGGTGTTGGACCAACATCTCTTCACAACACACCAACCCTGTTCCAGCACTTACAGAGTTCCAATGGGCAAAGAAGGCCAATAACCAAGCCAAGTTTTGCCTGCCATCCTTTTCCTTAGCTCTATCCTTAGCTTCAATATCATCTATAAAGATCCATCAACGAATCCCCAGAGTGTTTTCAAGGAAAAAGAATTTTATCGAGAAAATCTAAAGTTGGGTTTAGTACCTTAAAGAGATGTTGGGGACAAACAGGCTGGCCACAGGGGATTGTTATAGAAACAAATCAAAGTAGGCTGCAGGAAACCCAGATACAACTCTCCATATGAGTCTACACAGATAGATTATAATAAGGATAAATTCATACATACCAGAGACAAGGAAGGATGGATTATGAGAGCCCAGCTATTTAGTGCCAGATCCAAGAACTGAAACAATGTTTTACAAATGGGCTTTTCTGTACGGTTATATCACATAGTATATGTAATTGTCTCAACCACGCAGCTTCTGCCTTCAGGTCTTCTTAGGAGTTTTAACCTACATTGGTCACTGTCACCTTTTAATAGTGCTGTCTTATATTCAATTTCAAATTCTAAATGATTATTTAGAGACAGAACAGCCATTTAGCCATTTTTGCATGAAAATTGTCTCCTGGTGAAGCGGTAGAAGTTGCTGGTGGGTCACCTGAGGTGTCACTTCCAAGAAAGACATTGATATTTTCCAATACTCTTGTGTGTTATGGTGTCTTCAGCCAGAATGGGCTCTCTAAGTAAACACAAGAGATCTGGAGCCACAGCTGTTCCAGCATCAGGTCATGCCTCAGTTATCTGACACTAAGCATTTAAAATGCTTTCCTTATACTATCTAGTAAACAGGACCACCTTAGTATTTATTGTCTGAGAATGCTTTTCACCATCCTCTGAGTTGAGATGTAGGATCTAATACTTCAGATGCTAATCAGGACATAAAAAAAAAAAAAGACACAAGTACCAAGGCAGTTTGTAAAACACGTATCTTTCAATGTTTTGAGGTAGAGAATGACATAATGCCTAAGATCATGATGCCTAATGACAGGAGATAAACACACCAAGAGAAAAGGTGGCAAGGGACAAGCAGATGCATCCTGTCTCTCTCATTTCTATGCCCACCTCATAATATACAATGTGAGTGCTTAGTGTTATGTTGGAAGGGGGCATAAACTTACAAGTAGACTGTGACAAGTATACGTGTCTTGGTTAAAAACATACTCTTGAAACAAACATAAGGCTGTACTATGCCAACTTCTTTATAGTTCTTTAATTTACCGTGGTAGCATAACATAGACTAGCTTATGTCTCCTTTCAAGTTTACTTAAGCCAGTTGCCCCAAGGAACTTCCGAAGTGTTCTGGTCTCAGGGAGCACTTCTAGAATGGGCTCCTCTTGGTGACCATTCCTTTCATTGGATCACACCTTAGAGCCTGGACTTTGTAGCATTAGAGCTAAAATGCTGACCAGCGGAGTCCGGCTGGTAAGAAGAGTAGTCCCAAAGCTATGCAACTAAAGAATTTTTTGAGCAATATTAATATGTAGGACCTAGGGTACTTCTCTAGCTCTTCCCTTTTCCTGGAATATTCCCCTAGTTCCTGAAAGGCTAATTTCCTCACTTCCTTCAAGTTCACCCACCCCATCCTGCTTGTTCAAATGAGGCTTCTGTAATGACTCTGTCGAGTTCTATAACCTGTGCTGACCCCACCTCACAGCATCCCAGCAACCCTACTGTAATGTATTTTTTTTCTCCCACAGCTCATGCACAGGGCATATAACTTATTTATTAAATATATTTGGTATATCTTCACTAAAATTTAAGCCCCATGAGGGGGAGAGGATTTTGACTATTTTGTTCTCTGAGGTATCACAAGCATTAAACATAGTGCTTGGCACATAACCAAGAGGTCAGTGTACATTTATTGAACGGATGAACACGTCTCTTATAGCACAGATGGTGTAAGGGTAAAAGCCAAACTGCATTCTGAGAGAGTTTAAAAAAACACTGTGTAAAGTCACAGAAATGTACATTTTCCTGCTGGGGAGAAATATGGTGAATTGGATTGCCTGATGTATAGGAATTGCTCGTGAATTCTGGGAAAGGAGAAATGGGCATTTTTGTTCCCTAATAGATTTTTGTTTCCATTTCCCTTGTTCACAATGAATTTTAGTCACCAGTGTCACACTAGAAACAAAAGTTAGTACACAGCCTTTATGCTTTCCTGTGGTAGAGGCCACAGCTCAGATTTCAGACAAATAAGAATGTCAGCCAATGTTAATTCTGTTGTTATTTATGCATTCTCCTGGAATCAGTAGCTAACACGTCATTCTCCCTAGGAAACCCTGGTTGATATTCAGTGAGTTTTCAAGACTCCTATTTCCTACAAATTCACTATTTGAGATTTTTTTTTAAAAATGTCAAATTCAGTAACACTTCCAAACACCAGAACTAGAGGGCCAGGTTCATTGCCAGTGTAATTTGTCAGACCTAATTTCAGATCTTAAGGTTCAATCAAATGAAGATCAATAAAGAAATTCATCTTGGGTACATCTTGAATTACTACCATTCCACATTATTTTGTTAGAAAACATGATACATATAAACACACAACTATGTGTATATATACCCTGATCTGGGTATGTGTCTTTCCTGTGAGTATTATGAAAGTAATGAAAAGAATATTGACTTTGAAGCCAAAGAGACTTCAATTTGAATCTGAACACTACCAATCTACATCACTTTTACTATATGTGTCCCATTTTGATGATAAACTTAATCTTCTTCTAAATAATCTTTGTTAAATCTCTGATATAGTTATGCGCCAACAGTAGGTACTCAATAGAAGGTAGTCATTATTTAAAAAATGTAGATGTAATTCAACTTTCTCCTGATCATCAGAGAGAAACTTCTCTGACTCCCAAGAGAATTGTAATAATTTTTAACAAAGAAAAGAGAACGAAAAAAAATGGAGGGAAGTCTATAAATCAATATCTGGAGGAGAGCACTAGCCATTCCATGAAAGGAATGAAGAAAAAAGGAATCAATGTCAAGTTTATCATTAAATCCAGATCCTATATCTGGAAGCCTAACGTTGAGAACCCTTCTGAACTACGCCTCCATAGAGAAAAAGATTTCACATTACCCAGAAGAAATAATTTCCTACCCCATTAAATTACTATAAGGAAAAGAGGGATTCTCTTTCTGGAGGAAATGAACACACCTGCAAACAGCAACATAAAGGGTTACCAGCTTTGTAGTACCTCCTATGTGCTGAGCACTGAGACTGATATTTGATAAACCTAGTCTGTATGTATTCAATCCTCAACACAGGCAGTATAATTAGGCACATTTTATTGAAGAAGGAAACGCTTTAGAGAGGTTGTGCAACTTGCCCCAAAACCAAAAATTAATAAATTATGGTGATGTGATTTTAATCCACGTCTATCCAAAATCAAAAGGAACAAAGATCTCAGGCTTTCTGTCATTTCCAATCTCATTCTTTCCTTTCCCTCAATATCAGTGTTTTTAAAGAATGGAAACATACTCAACACAACTAGGAAGAATTCAGTGAGACAAAGTTAATCTGTAAAGGATCATAAACTACACCTACCTCTTCTGCTTTTGAGTTATGGAATGATATGAATCTAATGGGTCATCTTGGTAAAAAATGAACAGTCAGTATGTAAGGAGTTGAATCTAAACTGATTTCAATGGTGAAGTGGAGGAAGTGAGTGGCTAAGATTCTGACAACAAGAACTTGCCTCTTTATTCCTCCACCCTGCCCCACCCCATATACACATTATTTCAGGTGTAAGGAATAGCTGAGCCCATCAACAGTGCCTGTTAAGTTTGATTAATTGTTTGAGTAATTTCTGCAAGAAGCTTTTTTTTTTTTTTGGCTCATTTTACTTTTCACTGGGGAAGTGATTCTCGAATCTTACAAACTATAAAAACTATAGAAAAGGTCTATCTAAAATAGCTACATATTTAACAGATAGAGTTCAGGGTAGCTGTCCAGCAGGAATTACCACAAATTTATTCCCAAAAGTCTTCTGAATAGCTAGCTAGCCCCAAATGACTTCTGTCATTATCAGACCTGGCCTACTATGAGCCAACAATCCAGAGAAAAATACTTTTGAGGCCTTCACTAAG
This sequence comes from Ailurus styani, assembly GCA_002007465.1. Classification (NCBI taxonomy): domain Eukaryota; kingdom Metazoa; phylum Chordata; class Mammalia; order Carnivora; family Ailuridae; genus Ailurus; species Ailurus styani. The sequence goes on along the minus strand of LNAC01000782.1, from coordinate 588,897 downwards.
GGCTACACATACAGCCAGGCAAACTATAACCAACATAGCTACTAATCTAGGTCAAGCTTTTACCCAACATCCTCTGGCTTCTTATGGACTCTGTATTAGAAACGATGCCATACGGTGGCAGTAGCCTTTACGGACAGAACTGCATTAGAATCAGGATGTTGCCACTCACTATCTGTGTAACCTCAAAAACTAAGCATCAACAGTTTCATTTGAAAAATTAAGATGCTATGAATAGCTTTTTAGGTTGTCATAAAATTTAGGTGTGACATGTCAGGTAACGATAACCAATGGTTATTAAGCATATATCATGTGCCAAGTGTTGGATGAAGTAAGTACTGCTAGTAGATGAGTAAACTAAGGCACTAGACTTAAGTTACTTGCAGAAATTCACAAATTTAGAAAGTCACAGAAATAGCACTGGACCCCAGGGAATCAACACAGCCCACACTCTTAACTCACTGTGCTATACTGCTTAGTGTGGATCTTGATATTGAGTAAAGACTCAACAATTAGGAGTCACAGCTACTGTTATGATTGTTAACATCCCTATCCTGCATAAAATGAGGTTATACAGAACACTGAATACTCATGCCAAAGAATACACAATACCTGGGACATGGCTGCAAGAGTTCTTCAACAATGCAGGCCTCTTTCTCCAGAAGTTCAGGGCATTCCTTTCCACCCCCAAGTGCAACGTGCTTCACATTCCGGCTCCTGCTCCTAAATCCTGGTGAGAGACTTCCTGAACGGCACGTCTTGGAGCAGGGGCTCCAGGAGGACCACTCAGTCATTTCACAATCTTTCGGCATGATGCAGGACTGGACAGTCAAAGGGAAGGAGTCTTGCACGCAAAGGCTGAAAGAACAGAAGCAAAAAAACCGTAGGGCATAAATTAAACAGATGCAACCAATGTTATGAAGTGCCTGTTATGGGGAAAATAAAAAAAGAAAAAACAAAAAAACAAAGCAACCTGAAATTTGACACAAGCTTTCAAAATGTTTTTAAAAGATGTTAGAGACATCATGATAAAATAATGAAGAACATGCATTTCAAGACTGTATGCTCTATTTTATCTGAAACTGTGAAGTTATTTCACTCTAGCAAGACACACGTGTAAGATGAGCCCATCCTGAACTTTGTCTGAAGCATTATCAGAAATAACCGAGGCTCTTCTCCTGTGCTTTCACCTCTGATATAACCTAGAGCTGCCATTTGTTGACTGGTTCCCAGGTGTCACAAACTGTGCTCCATCTCACAGGCACTTTCTCACAACAATCTCATGAGTTTATGTATTATTATCTCCATCTGCAGAAAATAGACTCAGAAAGGCTAAACCATTTGTCTAAGGTCAAGAAAAGATACAAGTAAGCTCTGAAAAAATAAAACAAATAAAAAAATAAATAAAAAGAGAAAGAAACAAATGTGGTCTCATGTTTCCCCCACAGTGCAAGGCTCATCAATTTCCTCATTTGCAAAATTCAGGTGCTATCAAATACTAACAATCTAATTGGAAAACGGATAAATAAAAAGATAGCATAATGGAATAATGTGATGATTTCAACATAAAAGCATTTATAATGATGAGGGGAAAAGTTGATGAGGCAGTGATGGACCACCTAGGAAGGCTGGGGGGATGGGCAGGGCTGAGAGGGAGGTTCTAAGAGTGAAGGACATTAGAGCTGCATTTCTTTTAAAGGTTAATGAGCGACGTGGATGGAAGTAGAGGGTATTATGCTGAGTGAAATACGTCAATCAGAGAAAGACAATTATCATATGATCTCTCTGATATGAGGAACTTGAGGGGCAGGGCGGGGAGTCGTGGGGGGTAGGAAAGGAAAAATAATGAAACAAGATGGGATCTGGAAGGAGACAAACCATAAGAGATTCTTAATCTCACAAAACAAACTGAGGGTTACTGGAGGGTGGGAGGGTAGAGATAGGGTGGATGGCTTGTGGACATTAGGGATGGTTTGTGCTATGGTGAGTGCTGTGAAAGGTGTAAGCCTGATGATTCACAGACCTGTACCCCTGGGGCAAATAATTAAAAAAATTTTTTAAAAAAGGTAATGGGAACTTCTCAGGTAAGAATGAAGACTATTTTAGATTAATCAAATAGCATATCTGAAGCCTTGACATAAAACTTTTTGAGGATGGAAACCAGTGTCTACCAGCAGTGGATGTACTGTTTCACAAGAACTAACTATTAAATTTTTAGGAATTTTGCAAGTTAGATGATTTCATGCAGGTAACTTAAAATTGGCCATGGTAGGAGCATTTACACAATGGAAATCAACAAATGCTACAAATCAAGTCCCCCACCCCACTCTACGCTGATGCCCAACCCCCAAGAACTGGGGTTAAATATATATAAGCACACCAAAGAGGGTAAGTAAAAGCCAACTTGTCAACTGTCAAAAATCTGTCCATTAAAGTACGAAGTTCAAAGAGGAAAGTGGATAAATATTAGGTCTGTAGGTTCTCCAAAAGTAAGTCTAGAAAGGCTTCAGATCATAGACTAAGAAATTCAGATTCAATTGAGCATTAAATAATTTTAAGTGGAGGAAAATCAGTCAAACTCCTATAAGAAGATAGTATTTCACATATTAATTGGCATTCTTTTTTTTCCCCACTTTTTGGTGTTAGCCATTGCCTTATTCTATCAAAGGCCTCCATCATCTTGGGGAAGAAAAGGATGATTTTGACAGGAATATAAGTCAATATATGTTCAAATACTGACTTCCAAAAGTGGGCCTGTGAAAACTGGTGAAGTAATGAGCTCTAATCAGGCTTTGGTAATGGTTCTTCTGCGTGTGTTTAAAAAGAGAGATGCATTAAAATGATCCCATGTTTCTGATAAACAAAAATATGTTGATAAGGGAGCCACCAACCGAGAAATGGATTATAGAAGGTGATGGGCAGGAGACAATAAAACATGTTCAAACTCATATAAATTATAGTGAGATTTCCATACTGATATCCTTCATAAAGGCACAGAGAGCTCGGGTGGCTTTCATAAGTCACAATAACATAAGATGAACCTTTGATCGTGTGTGTGTGTGTGTGTGTGTGTGTGTGTGTGTGTGTGTGTATACAAAAAGTCTATTCAGTTCGTATTATTCCCTTCCGAATGAAAAAGGCAACATAGACCTCATTACCATTACTCATTCCAATGCAACATTTTAGGAGTTTCTAGTTAAGACACAATAGGAAGAACCTCTCTAAAACACCCCACCTATGTCAGAATATACTATTTCTGTGCGTGGTTGGATGTAGGGTAAGAGGACCATCTCTTTTGGTGTATAGCACGATGGAAACCTGTTGATGAAGAAGTTTCTAGGCCTTCACTCTTCAGGAATTGTTACTGGCTTCCAAATTCATATACTGAAGTAGTAACTATCAGTATGTCAGCGTATGTGCATATTTGAAGAATCCTTCGAGAAGTAATTAAGTTAGAATGAGCTCACCAGGGTGGGCCCTAATCCAGTATGAATGGTCTCCTAAGAAGAGTTTAGGACACAGGCACACACAGAAGGAAGCCTGCCTGAAGACAAGAAGAGAAGACAGCTGTCTATAAGCCAAGAAGAGAGAGCTCAGAAGAAACCAATCTGATCTAGGACTTTCCAGACTTCAAAACAGTGAGAAAATTAATTTCCATTGTTTCAGCCACCCAGTCAGTGATACTATGATACGGTAGCCCTAGCATCATAATATGAAATTTAATGGAGTTTTTCAATTTGTGTGTTTTTAGGGAAAAAGTCTCAATTTCCAAGACAGACTTTCCTCTCCCTTTTACAAAGAAGGTCCCACATTATGCAATTCTGTCTATAGCGTAAGTGGTGGTTTGCTTCTTCCCATTTATCAGCTTTCACTCTCTATTGCTCATCTTCCCCCAAATACCTTTTCCTGCTGGCTCAGTAGAATGGATAACAAGACTTGCCAGGAATTGCAGAGATTAATCAGGGACTTTCACGTTTTTGAAAAGGGCTCCTAATTTTTGGAGTTAGGAAGAGCATATGTTCCATTGATCACATGTTCACTTATTTGTAACATTATTTTCACAAATGTACCTTCTTGGTTAAAAAAAAGTCATAAAAGGTACCACAGAGAGGCCTGGTCTACTTTGATCAGTGAAATTCCATTTTACTGGAATAGGTGGACAAGCAGTAAGTAGTGAATAAGAAATATCTGGGTCCTGGATTTTGTATCACAATACATTAGCATGACCTTAGTCTCTCTTGGCTACTTAGTTTCATTATCTGCAAGAAAAAAATAATAATAAAATGTGATTGACTCACCCCCACCCACCAAACTTACAGTCACTTTTAGTGTAAGTAGAAAAACCTTCTAAACTAAAGCCCATAACAAATATTATTGTCTATACACTGAAATAGGAATCAGTCGTTTCATAGAAAGTGGTGTGTCCTTTTAATAAAACAGACATAAACTGTGGATTTGTCTTTTTTAAAAAAAGATGCTACAGTAATTATACCTCCTTGACATTTACAGAACAGGTTGTCATTTGTAAATTACTTCACAAGCATTCACTGTAAAGGAAATCACTGAAACAAAAAATTACCCTAGTAATTCCTATTTCCTCTGGAAATGTAGGGAAACCTCTATATTTAGAAAATAAGGACAGAAATTCTTATAAAACTCAACAGAAAAAAAAAACCTCAACAGAAAAGTATCTTCCTTTCATCAACACTTCAGTTACTGCTTTAAAATAATAAGCTATCTCAAATATTCAGAAAAGTAGAGTAATATAATGCATACTCCTAGACTTTACTAGCAAAGGTTAACATTTATGTCAGATTTCGTTAAAAAAATGAAAAATTACAATTTCAGGTAAAGTTCCCTGGGTCCTTTGTAATCCTATCTCTAGCTTTCTTCTCCAGACACAGCCACTATCCTGAAATTGATTTTTATTATTCTCTACAATGTTTTTACACTTTAACTAAATATGTATGTGTTCTCAAATACCTATACCATTCATTGTCTTGCATGTTTATAGGTTTTACTTAAATGTTTTATTAAATATTTTACTTCTGGAAATTATTTTCCTCACTTAATATTATAACTTTTAGATCTATCCATGTTGATACATACAGATAGTGTGCATTCATTTTCATTAGTAATATTTCATTTATTCATTTTCCCATTAGTCCATTTTTTGGTTGTGTTTAAGTTCTTGCAAACCCACAGGATTATGTATTGAACCTCTTTTTCTATGCCTCTGTACTACACATGTGTAAAATAGTTTCTTTAGTATATTTGCCCTGAATTGGGCCATAAATAGTCATATAATCAAATGTACTAGGTATTGTGAGATTTTTCCCTTCTTATATGTTCAAAAAGGTATATCAGGCTTAGGTTTGTTTTTTTTCTAAATATTAGGAAAGTACATTTGTTTTTTTGAGCTTACCATTGAGTTTTAAATTCTTCTCACATCCTTAATGACTATTCAGACATCCTATCGTGTGAACTGGCCATTCACACTGCTTGTCATTATGGTAGAATGACTAATGCTCACCTTTTTCCCAGGATGGGAATTCCCTTATCTCTTGCTTCCTTATAGAGACCTGGCTAGTAGTTCTCTTAAAGCTGACTGGAGGAAGAGAGTTGTCAGGGCCCTCTCATAAACTATTTAGGGATTTTCACTCAATCTGCATGTTCACAGAGTGATTTTCACACTTACACTACATTCTGCAGGTAAAGGAGTAACTTTTAGGCCTAGTGAACACATTTATCTGCAGAGTTACTTAGTGCCTGTAATTGTTAAGCCTTCCAAGAATCTTGTATTAGTCAGAATCAAATAGGCTATAGTGTGGTAACAAATTCTGAAATCTGAATGATTTAATAAAATAACTATTCATTTTCCTTCTGCATACAGTTCAGTGTGGACTGTCTTAGAAGGACTTACAGATCCAGTTTGTGTCCATCTAATATATTCATCATCTAGAATACATGGCTTCCAAGTTCACCTTTAGAAAGGAAAGACAGAGTAGGAGAATGGCCAAAAGTGATTTATAACTTTAGCCTAGAAGCGGCTTACATTACTTCTGTCTGCATTTCATTGGCCAAATCAGTCAAATGGCTCCAACAGAACTGCAAAGAAGACGGTGAAATGTCTTTCCATGTGCTATGGAAGAGGCAAAAATGTGATAAACACATAGCTTTGTGTCTTGTACATCTGTGCCATGTAAACGATTCGCTTCTTGCAGATCTTCCAACTAAAAGGGAGCTTTCAGCTTTTTCCACTCTGCTAGGTAAATTACCGTTCATCCATCTGCTTTCCAGCTCCCAAAATTTGTTGACATTTCTATTTAGCTGTCATATCCATTCCTATTATATTTGTCCTTGAGAGTTCATGTCTTTTTTATTCCCTTACTGTTAGGTAAGTGGGGTTCTAGAATACAGCAGTGATAAATGATTATGTTCATTTTGCCATATTTAATAAGAAGCCTAAAAAGTTATTTGACACAGAGCTTTGTTAAAGCCACATAATGATCCAATCTGTAGGTTAACAAATTCCTGAAGAGCCAAATCTACCCTACACATGGAAAAACCACTGGCTAGAAGTAATTAAACATGTACGAGTAAAGTATCAAATTGTGGAACAATTTTCATTTCCACTAATCTTCTTCTACATTATGTAATATTATAGAATTTAATACTTCCAAAATATGCTATATAGTTAAGAAGTTATTTTTATGACAGTGAAACTGCAACTAACTTGGGCCATTTGGAAGCACAGTTATTCCAATTATTTAGCAAGAACACTGCTATCCATATGGTAGCAGCTTACCCATTTCACAGCAGACTAACAAGGGAACGGTTGCTTCCAGAGTTTACAGATTCTAACTTAGAGAATGACTGCAAGATCACATCATGAAAATGACACCAGGGAATAAAAGGTGAATGGGGAAATGAAGAGAAACTAAAACTGAGAAAATTCTTTAAAAAAATACATTTGGGAAATTAGAATATATGCCATCTATTTTAGTGAGTTTTTTTACTCCAAACTGGTGGCATTTTTCTGCCATTGATGAAACTAGCTGGGATATTAGAAAAGAAAATAAGAATTATAGCCTGAAGATGAAAAAACAGACACATAGCCAGTCTTACATAAAATCCCTGGATGCTTTAGAAAGCAGACTAAAATGTGGGCTGCCTATGACAATATGAAATTCAGCAAGAAAAGACATTCAAATAAGCAGAGTTTCCAAAATTTCTGGAAGACAAATTTGAAAATGAAAGAATGTAAAACTACTAAGAAAAAAATACTAAGCATTACTGAGAAATTTTAGCTGGAAGATTATGAGTTTACCAATTTTCTATACCCTTACTTGGCCAAATTAACCTGAGGTAAATGATGTCTTGTTTAACAGAAATTATGTTTATATTAGGTTAGAGTATATAACTAAGAGGACCATACTTAAGTTATTTAACTTTTCTCTTTCTGATTCTCAGTAAAAATAAAATTAAGCTCTTGAAATGCCTTTCAATTTTTTTCCAGTTTTATTGAAAAATAATTGACACACATCACTGTATAAGCTTAAAACATATAGTATGATGGTTTGATTTACATTATTGTGAAGTGATGACCATATTAGATTTAGCTAATGCTGTTCGCAGAAAAATAAGAAAGAAAAAAAGAGAAAAGTAAAAAAAAAATTGCTTTTTGTGATGAGAACTCAGGATTTACTCTCTTAACTTCCCTATATATCATACAGCAGTGTTAGCTATAGTCAGTCACCATGCTGTACATTCATTCCATCCTTAGTACTTATTTATCTTAAAACTGCAGGTTTGTATCTTTTGACCACCTTCCTCCATTTCTTCCTCTCCCTTACCCTCCACCTCTGGTAACTGTAAGTCTGATCTCTCTTTTATTGAGGTTTTGTTTGTTTATTTGTTTGTTTAAGATTACAGATATAAATGAGATCATGTAGTATTTATCTTTTCTGCCTGACTTATTTCACTTAGCATAATGCCTTCAAGGTCCATCCATGTCTTCACAAATGGTAGGGTGTCCTCATTTTCTATGCCTGAATAATATTCAATTATACTTATCTTATACATTATATATAGTGTATACATATTTACATACACACACACACACAGAGATACACACACACCCCACAATCCATAATTTCTTTATCCATGCATCCATTGATGGACACTTAGGTTGCGTCCATGAATGGTTATTGTAAATATGCTGCTATGAACATGGGGGTGAAACTATCTTTTTAACTTAGTGTTTTCATTTCCTTTGGATAAATTCTCAGAAGTGGAATTGATGTATCATATTGTAGTTCTATATTTAATTGTTTGAGAATCCTCCATACTGCTTTCCATAGTTGCTATACCAAGTTACAATCCCAAGAGAGTACAAGGGATCCCTCTTCTCCACATTCACACTAGCATTTGTTATCTCTTATCTATTTGATGACAATCATTCTAACACACATGAGGTGATATTCACTGTGATTTTAATCTGCATTTCCCTAACGACGGTCAGCATCTTTTCATGGATCTGTGGCCCTTTGGGTATCTTCTTTGAAGAAATGTTTATTCAGGTCCATTACCCATTTTTTAATTCGGGTATGTAGGTATGTATTGAGCTGTATGAATTCTTTATATATTTTGAATATTAACCCCTTATCAGATATATAGTTTGCTAACACTTTTTCCCATTCTGTAGTTTGTCTTTTCACTTTGTTGTTAGTTTCTTTTGCTATGTAGTTTGATATAGTTTGATATAGTCCCATTTATCCGTTTTTTTGTTTCTTGTGCTTATGGTGTTATATCTAAAAAATCATTACCAACACCCATGTCAAGGAGCTTAATTCATCAGTTTCCTTCTAGGATTTTCATGATTTCAGGTCTTATATTTAAGTCTTTAATCAATTTCAAGGTAATTTTTGTGAGTAGTGTAAAATATGGGCCCATCATTTTGTTACATATGAATACTCAATTATCCCAGTACCACTTATTAAGGAAACTGTCTTTTCTTCATTGAGTATTCTTGGCTCCACTGTCAAATATTACATGGCCATATATATTTGGATTAATCTCTGGGCCCTTAACTCTGTTTCATGGGTCTACTTAACTATTTTTATGCCAGAACCATACAGTTTTGATGACTATAGCTTTATAATATAGCTGGAAATTAAAAAGTATGATGCTTTCTGCTTTTCTCTTCTTTCTCATGATTTCTTTGGCTCTTTGGGGTATTTTATGATCCATATAAATTTTAGGAGTGTTTTTTCCCATTTCTGTCAAAAATGCCATTGGAATCCTGATAGGGATTGCATAATCTATAATGGCTTCTGGTAGTATTGATATTTTAACAATATTAATTCTTCTAACCCATGAACATGAAATACCTTTCCATTTTTTTGTGTCTTCTTTGATTTGCCATCAATGTGTTAGTTTTCAGCACAGAGATCTTTCAACTCCTTAAATTTATTCCTAAGCATTTCATTATTTTTGGTGTTATTATACATGGGATTGATTTTTTTTCAAAAACAGTGTTGTTAGAGTATAGAAATGTTACTGATTTTTGAATATTCATTTTGTATCCTACAACTTTACTGAAGTGAGTCAACCTAACAGTTTTGTTTGTTTGTTTGAATCTTTATGATTTTCTACATATAAAACATGTCATCTGCAAATAGAGACAATTTTACTTCTTCCTTTTTAATTCTGACACTTTTTTTTCTTACATGATTGCTCTAGCTAGGACTTCTAGTACTATGTTGAACAGAAGTGATGACAGTGGACACCCATGTCTTGTTCCTAAAGTTAGAGAAAAAGCTTTCAACTCTTTACCATTGAGTAAGATGTTAGCTGTGGACTTTTCATTTAATGCCTTTACTTTATTGAGATATGTTTCTTATACCTAATTTGTTAAGAATTTTTATCATGAGTGGATGCTGAATTTTGTTAAATGCTTTTTCTGCATCTATTGAGATGATCATATGATTATTTTCTTTCATTCTATTACTGTGATGTATCACATTGACTGGTGCATTAAAACATGCTTACATCTTAGAAATAAATCCCACTTGATCACAGCACACCATATTTTTTTAAGTGTTGCTAATTTCAGTTGCTTGTATTTCATGAGAATGTTTGCATCAATATTCATCAAAGATATCGACCTATAGTTTTCTTTTCTAGTAGTGTCCTTTCCTGGTTTTGAATAGCAGGATAGTGCTAGCCTCCAAAAATGAGTTTGGAATGGTTCCCTCCTCTTTAGTTTTTTGGAAGAGCTTGACAAGGAATGGTGTTGATTCTTGTTCAAATGTGTGGTAAAGTTCATCAGTGAGGCCATATGGTCCTAGGATTTTCTATGTGGAGTGATTTTTTTTCTTAAAAATCACTAAATCTTCTCTCCAGTAATTGGTTTCCAGATTTAGTCTTAGTAAATTGTATGTTTCTAATAATTTTTCCATTTCTTCTAGGTTGTCCAGTTTGTCGGATTATAGCTATTCATAGTGCCCCCTCATAATCTTTTCAGTGTCTTTGGTGTCAGCTGTAACATCTCCTTTTTCATTTATAATTTCTAATTTGGAGGCTTTTCTCCTTTTTTCCTGGGTTAGCCTAGATAGGGGGGTTGTCAATTTTCTTTATCTTTTCAAATAAACAACCATGTTCATTAATTCTTTCTAGTGTTTTTCTTTTGTCTGTTTCATTTACTTCTGCTCTAATGTTTATTATTTCCTTTATTTCACTAACTTTGGGCTCAGTTTGTTCTTGCCTATGTTCTTTAAGGTATAGATTAGGTTGAAAAAAAAAAAAAGGTATAGATTAGGTTGTTTATTTATGATCTTTTTTTTGCTTCTTAATACAGGTATATACTGCTATAAACTTCCCTCTTAGAACTGCTTTTGCTGCATCTCACAGGTTATGGATGTTGTTTTTCCTCTTTTGCCTCTCTTAAGAAACATTTTTATTTCCCTTTCATTTCTTCAACCCATTGGTTGCTCGGGAGAGTGCTAATTTCCATGTGTTTGTAAATTCTCTAATTTTCTTCTTGTTACTGATTTCAAGTTTCATGCCATTGAGGTTAGAAAAGATATTTTGTATGATTTCAGTCCTTTTGAATTTTCAAAGACTTGTTTTGTGGCCTAACACATGCTCTATAAAACCTTATAAAAATGTTCCATGTTTATTTGAAAACATGTATTCTGCTGTTGTTGGATAGAATGCTCTGTCTGTGACTGTTAAGTCTATTTGGTCTATAATGCAGCCCAAATCTGCTGTTTCCTTATCGATTCTCTGTCTGGATGATTTATACATTGTTGACAGTAGGGTATTAAAGTTCCTAACTATTACTGTTTATTTCTCCTTTTAGCTCTGTTGGTGTGTGCTTTATATACTTAGGTGCTCCAACACTGGACACACTCAATATTTATGAATGTTGTATCTTCTTGATCTATTAACGCAATTATCATTACATAATGACCTTTTTTGTCTCTTTCTCTCTTTTTTAAAAAGATTTTATTTATTTGACAGAAAGAGAGACAGAGAGGGAAGATAGCAGAGGGAGTGGGAGAGGGAGAAGCATGCCTTCCACTGAGCAGGGAGCCTGACACAGGACTCGAACCGAGGACCCCAGGGTCATGACCTGAGCTAAAGGCAGACACTGAATGCCTGAGCCACCCAGGTGCCCCCTTGTCTTTTTTTACCATTTTTAGTTTAAAGTCTATATTGTCTGATATAAGGAAGGTACCCCTGTTTTTTTGTGTTTTGGGGTTTTTTTTCTGGTTGCATTTGCTTGAAATATCTTTTTCCATCCCTTGATTCTCAGTCTATGTGTGTCATTAGGACTAAAGTGAGTCTCTTCTAGGTAGCTTTTTGTTGATTTTTTTTTTATCCACTCTTCCAATCTATGTCTCACATTTAAAGTAACTATTGTAAAGTAAGGACTTACTGTTGTTATTTTGTTAATTGTTTTCTGTTGGTTTGTACATTCAATGTTCCTTACTTCTTATTCACTGTCTTTTGTGTGTGTGTTTTGATGTCTTTTGGTCAGTATACTTTGTCTTTATCGAGTTCTTTTCTGTAATTATTATAGGATTTTCCATTGTGGCTACCAGGACTTATATAAAATATCTTAAATTTATAGCACCCTTTTTTTAAAAACTGATAACTTTAATAGAATTCATAAATTTAACCCTTCCTTCTCCACCCCCTTCCATTTTAGGTTTTTGCTATTATAATTAACATTTTTTATACTGAGTAACTAATAAGAGATTACTGTAGTCATTATTTTTGCTATTTTATTTTTTTAACTTTTAAACCAGAGTTGTAAAATGTGTTATGCATCACTGTTCTCATATTGCAAAATCTAAGCTTTATGTATTTTTTTTTTGCTTCTTTTTTCTTAAATGTTTTCATGATGTTAATTGGTGCTGCTTACTTTAACTCAAAGAATTCCCCTTAGCAATTCTTGTAAGGCAGATTTGGTGGTAATAAACTTCTTCAGTTCTTGTTTGTGTGAGAAAGTTGTTATCCCTCCTTTATTTCTGAAGAACAGCTTCACCAAGTATAGAATTCTTAGTTGACATCTTTTTTCCTTTTAATATTTTGAGTATGTCATTTCATTCTCTCTCTGACCTAAAAAGTTTCTTCCTCTTAACTTCTTATTTTTACTTATATGGTTTTAAACTTTTCAATAGGTAATAAAACTAACATCATGAACTAGTGTTAAGATAATAATGTGAAATTGTATTTTAAATATGTTGTTCAGTTGCTTTGGTAAGTTGAAGAAATTGTGCTATAAACATAAATATAAACACACAGATATACTGAGATATGAAATTTGTAGAAGGAATATCCTTGAGAGTGATATTATATTAAAATGGAATGTTTTTAGTACTGTGGTCATTTCCTGTTACTAGAAAACATAATTCAACATAAATTTTAAATGTGCAAGTCTCAGAATAAAATGCATTTTATTTTCTCCAAATTTCTTAGACTACTAAGAATGATATGTTAGTACATATTTATGGATGTGTGCATAAACAGAAATAAAAGCAATACGAGCACTCACCTAAAAAATCTTAGCCACTACCCTCATTTTACAGAGAAGTAAATTGATGCCTATTTTTTTTTCTAATGGGCACAAAGAAAAGTATAGAACAGTCAAAATTAAAATTAAATCCTTGTCTTTTAAGGGAAACATGTTTACAGGTAATTTGTGTGAGAATTCTTCTGGTTACCAACTCAAATTTATAAGATCTGGCAATGCATTGAAAATAAAAATGCCTATCATGGCTTCCAGGTTTGGAGAACACTGGCAGTTTCTTGAAGCTGAATTTCTCCCACTGCTATTGTACCAAAAATTATCAATACCAAGAACAAATGAAACCACACATGACCCTTGTGTTCACCATTGCTAAAGACATGAACACACACACACACACACACACACACACACACACACACCCTTCAAATTATGTGTAAGTAGAAAAATTCTAACAGATTACTTTACTGATCACCTAACAAATGCAACCTACTGGTTAGGGAAAGTAGGGATAAGCATCCCCAGAGATTCCATGAAAAGACTAAGAGGAATAAAACTCTTAGATGAAGGACTGACAAATCATTTCCAGAAGAAGAAATTTTATCAGTAAGTTCAAAATACAGAACACAGATCAGAACTTGGTTCAGATATAGGTGCAGAGAAGGGCCCTTTTACGGAGAAAGTGTGTGGGCCTGGAAGTGGCAGTCTTGGAGAAACAATCCTGGGGAGAATAATAGAGAGAGAAAATGGTTGGTAGGACTTAGAGATGAGGCCATAAAAGGAAGGAAGGAAATAGAGGGGGGAAAATAAAGGATCCTACTGAAAAAAAGGTGAAACAAGACATACCGGTCTCCCACCCTGCTACTTCTGGCAACAACATGGTAAATGAAACTTCACAGAAGAGGGAAAAACAGACAGAAGAGGATATTTCTGAAATAGACAATGCATTCAAGAAATGAATAAGAACAGAAACAAACCAGACTACATCCATTGAAAACTATAAAGAAAAATCAGAAAAGGTAAAAGACTTTCTGCTGATGAGAAGTCTCCCCTACACAAGAAGTTGAGAAAATACTATAACATAACACATGAAATTGCAGTAAATATCCTCAAATAAACATGTGGATATATTTTAAAAACCTACCTTGAATGAGAAATACAAAAGCTAAGACCATAATGGACAAAAGGGGAAAAAAACAAAGAAAAAGAAAGAAAGAAAAGAAGGAAGGAAGGAAGGAAGGAAGGAAGGAAGGAAGGAAGAAAGAAAGAAAGGAAGAAAGAAAGAAGGAAAGAAAGAAAGAAAGAGAAAGAAAGAAAGAAAGAAAGAAAGAAAGAAAGAAAGAAAGAAAGAAAGAAGAAAAATGAGAATTGACTGAACTCAGGAAAAAAACAGAAGAAAAGATCATTTCAAAAAATGAATACTGAATCATAGATGCCCAAGAAAGAACAGATTCAAATGAACACAAAATACAGGGTGCTGAAAAACACTAAGGAAAAAACAAAGAGAAAGAAGATGAGATAAAGAAAGAAGTAAAGTGGTTCCAAGAAAGTGGAATAAAAAAGCAAAATAGAAAATAGGCAGGATGGTCCAACACATTAGAGGTTCCCGGGGAAAAATATGATAGAACAAATCACTGTTTAAAAATATAATTTTAAAAACATGTTCCAAAAATAAAAGAAGACCAGAATCTATAAGTTGAAAGGACCCACCAGATACTAAGGAAATCTGACCTAAAACAATCAACACTGAGACACATATTAGTGAAACTATTAGATTTCATTTTTTATTTTAATTTTATTTTTTCAGTCTGAAACTAATAGATTTTAAAGATAAAGAAAAGTAACCTGACAAAAAGATGAAATAACTAACAAATGCCAAAAAAATAAACTGACAACAGACTTCTTGGAAACAACATACACATCAAGGCAGCAGTGAATTTTCAAAAAAGGTAAGGAGAAAATGTGTACCAAGAATATTATATCCTGCTAAACTGACCTGCAAATAGTTTTCAATGTGCCAAATTCAGGAAGTACTTTTTACTGTGACTTTCCATAGCAAACTACCAAATGTTGAATTGCATCCCACCAAAGACAACTTGGCTAAAGGACGGAGCATAAGCATTTCATATGTATAATAGTAAAACTAAGACTACAATGAGGGTGGAGTCATGGGTAGAAGAATAATATATAAACGTTATTTGTTCTGCCAAATAGAATTCGCCTAAAATATGGAATGATAAGAAAGAGATAAATGGGAAAGTAGAATAATATCACAGGTAAGAGGTAAAAGTCACTCAAAACTAATATAACACATTAATAGATTATGTTAGATAAGGAGAAGAAAAGGGACTATAAGAAGAGTTAATATAGGGGCGCCTGGGTGGCTCAGTGGGTTAAGCCTCTGCTTTAAGCTCAGGTCATGATCTCAGGGTCCTGGGATCGAGCCCCGCATCAGGTTCCCTGCTCAGCAGGGAGCCTGCTTCCTCCTCTCTCTCTGCCTGCCTCTCTGCCTACTTGTGATCTCTCTGTCAAATAAAAAAATAAATAAAATCTTTAAAAAAAAAAAAAAAGAAGAGTTAATATAAAGATAGTCCCTAAGGGATGCATGGGTGGCTCTGTCAGTTAAGCATCTGCCTTAAGCTCGGGTCATGATTCCAAGGTCCTGGGATGGAGTTCCACATCAGGCTCCCTGCTCAGTGGGGCACCTGCTTCTCCCTCTGCCTGCTGCTCTCCCTGCTTGTGCATGCTCTCTCTCTCTCTCTCTGACAAATAAATAAATAAAATCTTAAAAAAAAAAGATAGTCCCTAAAATAAAATACAAGCATTCCTAAATACTAAAACTAGATTTAAAAGCAAAAAATATACTCCAAATAAAGACACATAGTAAATATGGATGATATACACTATAATTCAACATAAGATGATGGAATTGAGACCAGTCCTGTCAACAGTTATATCAACAAATATGAAGGTGAATTCATCTGTTAAAAGAAATTTAATACTTACATTGAGTCACAAAGTGAAACCCAATTCCATGCTGATGGTGAAAATGAGACATACTTAAAATGTGGTGATTCAAAAAGGCTAAAAATACAGGGATAGATGAAGATGTAGTAGGCAAATGAAAACAGTAAGAATACCTGTGTTGCATTCCTCCTATCAGATAAAATAAAATTAGTCAAAAATGATGAGAAGAGTCAAATCAGGATACTTCATAAAGTTAAAAGTTACATTCCACAATGAAGTTATAACAGTTTTCAATATCTATGTGCCAAATAATACAAGTAACTGCACATAGCAAAAATAAACAGAAGATACAAGAGAAATAAAAATGCTAATAATAGGGAATTTAACAATTATTCAGTCTAAGTGAGGACAAGTGGACAAAAAATGATATTGAAACACCTAAATTGTATAATTAGTAGGATACACACGTAGTCACAACAATAATAGAGGGTAAACCTTCTTTTTAAGTGCACAGAGACCATTTAGAAAGATCACTTATAGATTATAACACAAAGAAAATAGCAGTAGTTTCTATAAAATAGAAATACCATAGTTATTAACATTAATTAAATACCCTATCCAAAAACCTTTCTTAGAAAAAGAAGGAAAATAAATGCTAAGGAAGCATGAGGAAGTTAATAATGAAGAAAAACGTCAAAATTAATGAAGTAGGGAACATAACACTCGACCAAATTCATAATTCAAAATCTTGTTTTGTTTAAAAAATAACCAAAAGATAAACCACTATTTTAAACAATAACTGAAGAGAGAAAGGACAGATACATAAAAAAAGAAAATGACACAGGCTAATTAATTCTATACAGGTAATATGTCTATGTAAATAAATCTGAAAATCTAGAGGATTAGGGTCACTTATCTTAAGAATATAGTCTACCAAAACTATTCCCAGTTTTAACAGACCACTGTCTACAGAAAAAAATAGAGACAATTTTCAAAGAAATAACACAATAAAGTACCAGGTCTAGCTGTTTTCACAAAGAAATCCTACCACATCTTTAGTGACCAGGAGTGTCAAAGCTACATAAATTTTTTAGAACATAGAAAATGAAGGGAAATTTCCATATTATTGTTATGAAATAAGCATTATAATATCTCAAGTTGGTATACAGAGCAAAAAGAAGAAAACCACAAAATGAAGTATGTGTTACAAATGCAAAAATGGCTCAATATTGGAAAATATATGGATATAATTCACCCTACTAATAGATTCAAAGAAAAAAATCTTGTGTTTTTATGTCTATTTTTAAAGAAGATAGACCTACATACAGATGGCTAACAGACACATTAAAAAGTGTTCATCATCATTAGCCATCAGGGAAATTCAAATCAAAACCAAATTGAGATACCACCTTACACCAGTTAGAATGGCAAAAATTAACAAGGGAAGAAACAACAAACATTAGAGAGGATGTGGAGAAAGGGGAACTCTCTTACACTGTTGGTAGGAATGCAAGTTAGGGCAGCCACGTTGGAAAACAGCGTGGAAGTTCCTCAAAAAGTTAAAAAATAGAGCTGCCCTATGACCCTGCAATTGCACTACTGGGTATTTACTCCAAAGATACAGATGTAGTGAAAAGAAGGGCCATATACACCCCAATGTTCATAGCAGCAATGTCCACAATCGCCAAACTGTGGAAAGAGCCAAGATGCCCTTCAACAGATGGATGGATAAAGAAGATGTGGTTCATATACACAATGGAATATTACTCAACCATCAGAAAGGATGAATACCGAACATTTGCATCAACATGGATGGGACTGGAGGAGATTATGCTGACTGAAATAAGTCAAACAGAGAAATTCAATTATCATATGGTTTCACTTATCTGTGGAACATAAGGAATATAATGGAGGACATTAGGAGAAGGAAGAGAAAAATGAAGGGGGTGGGGGGAATTGGAGGGAGAGACAAACCATGAGAGACTGTGGACTCTGAAAAACAAACTGAGGGTTTTGGTGGGGGGATGGGTTAGCCCCTTGATGGGTGTTAGGAGGGCACATATTGCATGGAACACTGGATTGTGGAACAATGATGCAAACAATGAATCATGGAACACTACATCAAAAACTGATGACGTACTGTATGGTGACTAACATAATTTAAAAAATAAAGAAGATAGGCCTAAAAAAGGCCTTCAACACAATTTAATATCCATTCTAATACAAACTCTTGACAAAAAAAAGGAATGGATGGCTACATCCTTAAAATGATTGAATACACACACACACATACGTGCACGCACTCCTCTTGTGACAGGCAGAAGATGCCTCTCCCCACAAAGAAGTTCATGCCTTAGTCCCCAAAACCTGTGCATGTGTTCCCTTAAATGACAGAAGACACTTTGCTGATAAGAGTTTCAAGATGGGGAGATTATGCTGGATTAGCCTGGTGGGCACGATGTTAACAAGTTTCCATACAAATAAAAGAGAGATGCAGGGGTTAGGGACAACGAATTCTCAGAAAAAGATCTGAAGGAACTACACCTGCAGCCAAAGAATTCAAGCCATCTTGGTAAGCTGAAAAGGCAAGGAACTCCCTGCTAGAGTGTCTGGAATAAATGCAGCCTGCTGACGACCTGACTCCATTCCAATGAGATCCATTTCAGACTTCTGACCTCCATGACTGCAAAATAATAAATGTGTTCTTTTAAGCCACAAAGTTTGTGATAAGTTGTTACAGTGCTGATAGAAAACTGATCAATACCTCAATCCTAAAAACAAAATCTTACTTAATGGAAAAATCCTGGAGGCACTGTCAATGAGAGTTGAGAAAGGTAAGAATATGAACTATCTTCACGACTACTTAAGATTTTTCTGCATTTGGTACATTAAACTAGAGAAAACAAAGGCAGGAGAAAAGGATATACAAAACTATCTTTATTTGCTGATAACATAACATAACATTATATTTGAAAAGGACCAGAAAATAAATGATAAAAAAATGACTCATTTAATAAAAGAAATCAGCAAGCTCTAAGTTATAAAAGTAACATATATATATCAATAGCATTTTGTATTAACCACTTAGAGAATGTAATGGATGAAAAAAACACCATCTATAACACCAACAAAAGTATAAAACTTAACTTAGGGAAACAAGAAATGTTCAAGACCCCCTACAAATAAAACTAGAAAATATCTCTAATAGACACAGAAATAGACTTGAAACAAATGAAAACAAAGCCCTTGTTTTTTCTTTGGATGTCTCGACACCAAGGTATTATTTCTTTCTAAGTTAATTTGTAAATTTTATTTAATCACAAAAATTCCAGTGAGCTTATATTACTGAGCTGGACAAGTTGATCATGAATTTTGTAAGCAACAGTTATGAAATACAGAAAAAGAACAATTATGAGGAGGTACTAGCCCTATCAGATACTGAGTTATATTGGCAAAGCCTTTCTAATTAAAATAGTCGGGGACTGGCTCATAAATAGACAACTAAGGGGTGCCTATGTGGCTCAGTCAGTTAAGCATCTGTCTTCAGCTCAGATCATGATCTCAGAGTCCTGGGATCGAGCCCTGCATCGGGGTCCTGTTCAGCAGAGAGAGTCTGCTTCTCCCTCTTCCCCTGCTCCTGTGTTCTCCCTCTCGCTCACACTCTCTCTCTCTCTCAAATAAATAAATAAAATTTTTAAACAAACAAATAACTAAAATAGAATATGATCCCAGTAAGAAATCCAACTACACATAGAAAGGTAATATATGACAAAGATGTTCTCTCAATTGCAGGGTCAAAGAGAGAGTCTTTTATAAATGGAACAGGTACTGGAAAGACTTTTGGAAAAAGATAAAATTATATCCACTTCCCATATCATACACAAGAACACAGTCTAAATTGATCCAAGATTCAAATTTAAAAAATAAAATTATGCTTGCAGTAAGAGAAATCATGCGTACATTTAAACTGGGCATGGAAAAGTTTTTCTAATCATGACTAAAATTCCAAATGCAATATATTTATCAATTTGACTATGTAAAAACTATTTATACTTTTGCATGACAACAAACAGCATAAACAAAGTCAAACACAGACTGCCAACTAAGAAATAATGTAAGAACATATATTACAGATACAGGCTTAATATCTCTAACTACGAACGTGTGAAAATGAAAGCAGAGATAAAACTGCCTATAGAAACAGAGGCAAGCAACATGAACAGACAAGTCACAAAATGATCTATAAATACAGCCCCTAAATATATGGGTAAATACTCAAATTCACACACAGTAAGAGAAATGTAAATTAAAATCCTATTGCAATACCATTTCGCATATTTTAGATTAGGAAAAATTTCAAAAACTTGACAATATACTTTCTTTGGATGTTTGTTGATCATAATGCAAGGGCATTACTCCCATAAAGAATGTGGCAATATCTAAACAAATATATATATACATATATATTTATACTTTTCTCAGAAATCATACTTCTAGGAATTTATCCTGAAGAAAAACCTCCAAAAATATCAAAATGTAGGAGCAAAAATTTATTCATTGAAGAATTATTTGTAACTGCAAACTATTATAAACCTAGATGTCTAAGCATAGGAATCTGTTCAAATAAGCTATAGTGTACACATTAGATGAAGTAGTATACAACTGTAAAAACAAAAAAAAAGTGAGGAAGATCCTGAATAACTGATATGGAGCAACTTATAGAAAATAATATTAGGTGAAAATGCACAAGAGATCATAAAGCATGCTACTCTGTAAGAAAGAAATGAAAATGAGAAAACCTAAAAAAATATAGAAGGATAAACTAGAAAACAAGAACACTGATTATCTATAACACGTAGGAGACAGGATAAAGATACACAAGAGGGAGTAATGCTCCTCCCAGTAACTTCATGTATACTTTTGGTTTCAGAAATATGTTAGTGTTCAATACATTTTAAAAATAAAATTGAATCAATACATATGAGAAGAGGAAAACTAAATCTAAAACTGAAAGTAAACTGAAAAGAAAAAACAAGAAAGTCTCTCCCCTCATCCCCACCAATACAACAAAAACAACAAAATATTCTCTACCACTCTGAAAAAACAAATTATGAAAATAATTTTATATTCAGCGTCAGCATTTATTAATGTTTTGAAAGGAATAGGAATAGAAAATTTCATTCTAAATATACTCTGGTAGTAGGGATAAAAAAACAAAATCAAAGTAATAGTAAGATTTGAGCTTTAGTGATAGGATTCTATTTATAGTCAAAATTTATTACCTTTCAGGAACTCTTTTCAAGGGAAATCACAGAGTATTTATTTAAGCATAGTGGCCTGAGAATTTAAAGTATGTTTACCATGTACCAAATGATCACAGCTCTTAAAAGATTGCCCATACCAAATGTTTCTCTATTTTAAAATAAAAGTAAAACCCATTTATCTGAATTTTATTCACCAAAATAAAAAATATAAATCATTTTTTACTCATATAAACAGACTGCCTTCCCTAAAATCAGATTTCTTAACTCAAACGCACTTCTACTTTAACAACAAAAAAAGAAACAAAACCAAAAACTGAATAAAGAAGACATTTTATTTCACTAAGGTAGGTATTGTAAAGTTACAATAACAACATCACTAATATCTGGAGAGAGAAAAAAAGAACCAGCTGTAAGACGGCTATTTAAAAATGTAATAATGGAACCAGAGTGAAACTCCCATCAAAATAAAAGAGAAAAAAAAATTGGATATGCAACGAGACAATTAAAAACAAAAGATCTTTAAACCCAATAGGCAAATCAATGATGAGAGAGCAGAGTGGCACCAAGAGTAATACAATTGCCCACCACACTGCAAATATAAGTGTGAAGGGAAAATTGCTTGAGGTGATTATCAAAAGTTAACAGTAATCAATGAGAAAACTAGTAAAGGACATTAATTAAACCTTCATGGTGTCTCAGATTGTGAAAGTGACTTTCCACCAAGGCACAAGCAGGAGCATGCCTTATGGAAGCATCCTATTCTAAATGATATAACAACCAGCCATTACCGAAATCAAAACAAGGAGAACAAAATGCCACTTGTCCCTACAGTCTCACAGAGGCCACTGAAAGGAAAGCAATGTAAAGGTAGATATAAGTTTGGAATAAAAGGAATGCATTGTTAAGGACAATTTTTACTGATTGAGGGAAATTTAAAGTTCCTTTTTCAAGTCAATAGACACAAAAATAATAGTGCTTTCTTGAATGTATCAGATCCACAAAGAAGGAAAAATGAAGATGGATTTGAAATGCTTTAGTAAAAATTATGGTAGACTATGCCCACATAATTCATTAGGTTAGATAAAAATTAGACAACATTGTCAACAATGTGACCTCAAAGATGTCAAGGGTAATGATTCTGTTCACTGTGATAGAAGGTAGAGAAACAGAAGTGCTGCCACTTAACACCATATTTTCCTAATAACTAAACATTTTATGATAGTATGTGAGCCATTGCATAATCTTTTGATGACTCAATGAAATAAATAGTATAAATTTCATGACATAATGTTAAAACAAAGACGTTGTTTTAGTTCAGTATGCTGCCTCGAACTCAAAAGAGAACATGGCAACTTCTGGTTTCCATTCCAGCATCTAAGCAGTTTGAAAGGTTTGCTGCCATCAAAATGAGGGGGAAAAAAGCTAAACAAACTGAAAAAAAGCTAAACAACTTTTCTTCAATTCATCAGAGAATTCAGTCATGGGACAGATGAATGTCCCAAAAGTGGAGAGACAAACAGGTGGGACTGGAGAATAGTAACTTACTGGTAGCATTTCAGGGCAAAAATTGCTGCTGGAGACACGACAGGGTAGGAAAAGTCAAGCTGTGATGATAAATGGCTGGTGGTTTCAGTGTAGATGAGCTTTAGAGTTAAAAACTTCAGGAGGGCCCAGTCCTGCTAGAAATCCTGTATTTTCATGAGTTCCACCTCCAGAAGTCTCACCAGGTTCTCACAATAAAGAAAAATCTTCTCATGCTCCCATCAAGAGGAGGGAAGAGTAGCCATTCTGAAGTATGCCCAGAGAATTCATCTTTAAATGGCCCACCCTCAGAGGAAACTTTTTTACCAAAGCCTAACCAACTAGGATTTTACCAGAGCCTAACTGATCTAGGGAAAGAAAATACCCAACTCCAGCCCCCGCTAGTCTTCCTGTACTACCCAAATGGGAAAGAAAACTTATGAAGTGAGAGAAGCATTTTTATTTTTATTTTTATTTTTTTTTAAAGATTTTATTTATTTATTTGACACAGAGAGAGAGATTACAAGTAGGCAGAGAGGCAGGCAGAGAGACAGGGAGAGGAGGAAGCAGGCTCCCTGCTGAGCAGAGAGCCCGATGTGGGCCTCGATCCCAGGACGCTGAGATCATGACCTGAGCTGAAAGCAGAGGCTTTAACCCACTGAGCCACCCAGGTGCCCGAGAGAAGCATTTTTAAACTCCACACCCTAGATGTGGAGAAAAGGGAACCCTCTTACATTTTTGGTGGGAATGTAAGGTGGTACAGCCACTCTGGAAAACAGTATGGAAGGTCCTCAAAAAGCTAAAAATAGAGCTACCCTAAAACGTAGCAATTTCACTACTAGGTATTTACCCCAAAGATACAGATGTAGTGAAAAGAAGGGGCACATGCACCCCAATGCTCATAGCACCAATGTCCACAATAGCCAAACTGTGGAAGGAGCCGAGATGCCCTTCAAAAGATGAATGGATAAAGAAGATGTAGTCCATATATACAATGGACTATTTCTCAGCCATGAGAAAGGATGAATACCCAACATTTGCATCAACATGGATGGAACTAGAGATTATGCTAAGTAATTGTCATTATGGATAAGTGAAATTAATGACAGCGGTGTTATAAGGGATGGGAGTAAGGCACTGGGAATATTCTGTTACAAGATACTCATACTATGTGTGAAATGGTACAGTTTTACTTGGAAGTGGACTTGGATTAGTTGTAAATTTACATTGCAAACTCTAGGGTGACCACTGAAAAAGGTAAGGAAAAAGAGACTATAATTGATATGCTAAGAGAGGAGAAAAAAATGGCATAATATAAAATGTTCAATTAAATCAGAGATGAAGGGGCGCCTCGGTGGCTCAGTGGGTTAAAGCCTCTGCCTTCAGCTCAGGTCATGACCTCAGGGTCCTGGGATCAAGCCCCGCATGGGGCTCTCTGCTCAGCAGGGAGCCTGCTTCCTCCTCTCACTCTGCCTGCCTCTTTGCCTACTTGTAATCTCTCTCTGTGTCAAATGAATAAATAAAATCTTTAAAAATAAATAAATAAATAAAATCAGAGATAAAAAATGAAAGAAGTCAAAAAGAGAAACAAAGAACAGGGCAATAAAAAGTAAACAATAAATATAACAGATATTAATACAATTATATAAATAATCATGTTAAATGTCAATAATACAAACATACCAACTAAAGGACTGAAAATATCAGAATGAATAAATCAACAAGACCCAACTGTATATTATCTACAAGAAACCAACTATAAAGGCACAGGTAGAGGGGGGAGGAGCAAGATGGCAAAGGAGTAGGAGGCCGAAAAATCATCAGGTCCCAGAAGTTCAGCCAGATAACTATCAAACCATTCCGAACACACAGAAACTCAACAGGAAATAGAAGAGAAGAAGAGCAGCAATTCTACAAATAGAAAATTGACGAGTTTTCAGGATGTAGGACTTGGGGAGAAGTGAATCCGAAGTGATGGGAAGATAGGCCATGGGGGGAAGGGCTGGCTCCCGGCAAGCAGTAGAGCAGCAGAGCACAAAATCGGAACTTTTAGAAGTCTGCTCCACAGAGTGAAGTTGCTCCAGATGCTAAGAAGGAGTGGAGCCCTCACAGGGACAGTATAGTCTCAGGACCCGTGGGGTCACAAAAAGACCAAGGGAGCCTGAGTGCGGCACAGCTCCCAGGTGTCAGAGCAGGGAAGCCGGATGCAGAGACGGAGCCAAGCAGGGTCCTACACCAGAGATAAAAATGCTTGGTCACAGGCTGGGCAAGCTTGGAGTGCGGCCTGAGATCAGGGAGAAGGGAGGGACTGAATGCTTTTCTCTGAAGGAACACTGAGGGGTGGGGCCCCCAGCACTTGTCTCCTACAGGCCAGGGATTGGGAGGTGGCTATTTTCATTCCCATCCTCCAAAGTGGTAGAAAAAGCATTCAGGAAATAAAAGCTCCCAAGACCAAAACTGAACAGATTGCTGAGCCTGGCCCCTGGCAAGGGCGGTGCAATTTGACCTTGGGCAAAGATATTTGAGAAACACTGCAACAGGCCCCTCCCCCACAAGATCAGAAAGAACATCCAGCCAAGACTAAATTCACTGATCAATGAGAACTGTGGAACTCCAGAGCTAGGGGAAAGCAACACACAGAATCCATGGCGTTTATCTCATGATCCTTTAGTCTTTCAAAGTTAAGTTTTTTAAACTTTTTTCTTACTCTTTTTTTTTAATTTTTCCTCTTTATTTTAACATTTTTAACTATTTTATCTTATCAATACCTTTCAAAAAATCTTCTTTAATTTTCATTGTTACAGTCATATTTTATCCTTTCCTTGTATTTAACCTTTTTTTTTTATACATACAGGTTTTTTTTTCTTTAAACTTGTAGGATACAATTTCCTGTAACAGATCAAAATATACCCTAAATCTAGCCTCATGGCTTTGTTCTAGTCTCCAGCCTCATCACATTCTTTCCTCTTTTTCTTTTTCTTTTTTCAACCAACTTCTTATCTTACCAATTCCGTTTTTAGAATCTTTTTTAATTTTCATCTTTAAAGTCATATTCCAACCCTTCATCATGTTTAAACTTATTTTTGTATATATATGTTTTTCTTCCTTTAAACTTTTGGGAGGTAGTTTCTTCTAACAGACTAAAATATACCCAAAATCAAGTGTGTGGCTCTGTTGTATTCACCAGCCTAACATATATACATATATATTTTTTCCCTTTTTTTCTCCCTTTCTTCTCCCCCCAGTTTTGGGTCTCTTCTGATTTGGTTAGTGTACATTTTCGGGGGTCACTGCTACCCTTTTAGTATTTTGTTCTTTCACTCATCTATTCATATCTGGATAAAATGACAAGGTGGAAAAAACGTACTACAAAAAAAAAAAAAGAACAAGAGGCAGTACCAAAAGCTAGGGACCTAATCCATATGGATATTAATAATATGTAAGAACTAGAGTTCAGAATGACAATTGTCAAGATGCTAGCTGGGCTCGAAAAAAGCTTGGAAGATATGAGAAAATCCCTTTCTGGAGAAATAAAATTCCTTTCTGGAAAAATAAAAAGACTAAAATCTAACCAAGTTGAAATAAAAAAAGCTATTAATGAGGTACAATAAAAAATGGAGGCTCTTACTGCTATGATAAATGAGGCAGAAGAAAGAATTAGTGATATAGAAGACCAAATGATGGAGAATAAAGAAGTGGAGCAAAACAGAGACAACCATTGGACCACTAAGGGAGAATTCGAGAGATAAGTGATACCATAATATGAAAGAATATTAGAATATTTGGGATCCCAGAAGAAGAAGAAAAAGAGAGAGGGGAAGAAGGTATATTGGAGCAAATTAGAGTAGAGAATTTCCCTAATTTCACAAATGGAACAAGCATCAAAATCCAGAAGGCATAGAGAACCCTCCTCAAAATTAATAAAAATAGGTCCACACCCCATCATCTAATAGTAAAACTAACAAGTCTTAATGACAAAGATAAAATCCTGAAAGAGGCTCTGGACAAGAGATCTGTAATCTACAATGGTAGAAATATTAGATTGGCAGCAGACCTATCCACAGAGTCCTGGCAGGCCAGAAACGACTGGCATGATATAGTCAGAGCACTAAACGAGAAAAATATGCAGACAAGAATACTATATCCATATAGGCTCTCATTGAAAATAGAAGGAGAGGGGGACCTGGGTGGCTCAGTGGGTTAAAGCTTCTGCCTTCAGCTCAGGTCATGATCTTAGGATCCTGGGACTGAGCCCCACATCTGCTTCCGATCCTCTCTCTCTGGCTGCCTCTCTGCCTACTTGTGATCTCTCTCTCTGTCAAATAAATAGATAAAATCTTAAAAGAAAGAAAGAAAAAGAAAGAAAGAAAGAAAGAAAGAAAGAAAGAAAGAAAGAAAGAAAGAAAGAAAGAAAGAAAATAGAAGAGATAAAAAGCTTCTGGGACAAACAGAAATTAAAAGAATTTACGAACACCAAACCAGCCCTACAGGAAATATTGAAAGGGGTCCTCTAAGCAGAGAGAGCCTAAATGTAACAGACCAGAAAAGAACAGAAACAATTTACAGTAACAGTCACCTTACAGGCAATACAATGGCACTAAATTCATATCTTTCAATAGCTACCCTGAATGTAAATGGGCTAAATGCCCCAATCAAAAGACACAGGGTAGCAGAATGGATAAAATAACAATACCCATCAATACGCTGTCTACAGGAAATTCATTTTAGACCGAAAGACACCTCCAGATTTAAAGTGAGGGGGTGGAAAACAATTTACCATGCTAATGGACATCAAAAGAAAGCTGATGTGGCAATCCTTTTATCAGATTATTCAGATTTTAAGCCAAAGACTATAATAAGAGATGAGGAAGGACACTCTATCATACTTAAAGGATCTGTCCAACAAGAATATCTAACAATTTTAAATATCTATGCCCCTAACATGGGAGTAGCCAATTATATAAACCAATTAATAACAAATCAAAGAAACACATCAACAATAATACAATAATAGTAGGGGACTTTAAAACCCTTCTTACTGAAATGGACAGATCATGTAAGCAAAAGATCAACAAGGAAATAAAGGCTTTAAATGACACGCTGGACCAGATGGATATCACAGATATATTTAGAACATTCCATCTGAAACCAACAGAATACACATTCTTCTCTGGCACACATGGAACATTCTCCACAATAGATCACATCCTGGGTCACAAATCAGGTCTCAACTGGTACCAAAAGATTGGGATCATTCCCTGCATATTTTCGGACCACAGTTCTCTGAACCTAGAACTCAATCACAAGAGGAAAGTTGGAAAGAACTCAAATACATGGAGGCTAAAGTGCATCCTACTGAATAATGAATGGGTCAACCAGGAAATTAAAGAAGAATTTTAAAAATTCATGGAAAAAAATGAAAATGAAAACACAAAATCTTTGGAACACAGCAAAGGTGGTCCTGAGAGGAAAGTATATAGCAATACAAACCTTTCTCAAGAAACAAGAAAGGTCTCAAGTGCACAACTTAACCCTAAACCTAAAGGAGCTGGAGAAAGAACAGCAAAGAAAGCCTAAAACCAGCAGGAGAGGCGAGATAATAAAGATCAGAGCAGAAATCAATGAAATAGAAACCAAAAGAACAGTAGAACAGATCAAAGAAACTAGGAGCTGGTTCTTTGAAAGAATTAACAAGATTGATAAGGCCCTGGCCAGACTTATCGAAAAGAGAGAGAGAGAGAGAAATGACCCAAATTAATAAAATCATGAATGAAAGAAGACAGATCACAAACAACACCAAAGAAATACAAACAATTATAAGAACATATTATGAGCAGCTATACACCAGCAAATTTGACAATCTGGAAGAAATGGATGCATTCCTAGAGACATATAAACTACCAAAACTGAACCAGGAAGAAACAGAAAACCTGAACAGACCCATAACCAGTAATGAGATTGAAACAGTCATCAAAAGTCTCCCAAACAAACAAGAACCCAGGACCAGACAGATCCCCAGGGGAATTCTACCAAACATTTAAAGAAGAATTAATACCTATTCTCCTGAAACTGTTCCAAAAAATACAAATGGAAGGATAATGTCCAAACTCAGTTTATGAGGCCAGCATTACCTTGATCCTAAAACTAGTCAAAGACCCCATCAAAAAGGAGAATTACAGACCAATATCTTTGATGAACACAGATGCAAAAATTCTCACCAAAATACTAAACAATAGGATCCAACAGTACATTACAAGGATTATTCAGCATGACCAAGTGGGATTTATTCCTGGGCTACATCATTCACAGACCTGTACCATGGAACAAATAATACATTATATATTAATAAAAGAAAAAAAAATCAGTAGATTAAAATGTAAAGAGATAGAGAAAAAATACCATGCTAAAAGTAATCAAAAGAAAGCTAGAGTATTTATATTAATTCCAGACAAATCAGAATTCTGAACAAGAAAAACTGTTAGGGATATAGAGAGATATTACATAACAACAAAGTGGTCAATTCTCCAAGAAGATATACCAATCCTTGATGTATATGAACCTAACAACAGAGCATCAAAATACGTGAGGCAAAAACTGATAGAAGTGCAAAGAAAAATAGATGAATCCCCTATTATAGTTGAAGACTTCAACACCCCTCAATCAGTAATGGGCAGATCCAACAGGCAGAAAATCAGTAAGGACACAGCTGAACTGAATAGCACCATCAATCAACTGGATATAATTGACACAGAATACTTCATCCAACAATAGAAAAATACACATTGTTCTCAAAATTACACAGACATTCACCAAGACAGACCACATTTTTGGGTCATAAAACACACCTTAACAAATTTAAAAGAATAGAAATCATATAAAGTATATTCTTAGGACACCATGGAATTAAACTAAAGATCGATAACAGAAATATGGCTGGAGAATTCCCAAATACTTGGGAGATTAAACACCACCCTTTGAAATAATGCAAGGGTCAAAGAAGAAATCACAGGAGAAGTTAGACAATATTTGGAATTAAATGAAAATAAAAATACAACTTATTAAAATTTGTGGGATGTAGTGAAAGTAATGATTAGAAAGAAATTTATGGCACTGAATTCACATAGTAGAGAAAAAAGAAAATACCTAAAAGCAATAACCTAAGCTACCTTATAAAACTAGAAAAAGAAGAATAAATTATGTCCAAAGTAGGCAAAATGAAAATAATAAAAATTAGAACTGAGATCAATAAAACTAAAAACATAAAATCAGTAGAGAAGTATCTGAAACAAGAAGCTGGTTCTCAAAAACAATCAGTAAAACTGATCTACCTCCAGCAAGGTTAACGAAATTAAAAAAAAAAAAAAGGCAGACACAAAGTACTAATATCAGTAATGAAAGAGAGGTCATCAAAAATGATCTCAGGGACATTAAAAGGATAATAAAGGAATATTATGAACAAATCTATGGCCACAAATTTGATAACTAAGATGAATGGATAAATTCCTTGAAATACACAACATACTAAAATTCACACAAGGAAAAATCTATAATACAAGTAGATATATTTCTATTAAAGCAATTGAATCAATCATTAATTACCTGCCAAAACAGAAAACAACAGTTTCCAATGGGCCAACTGTGAATTCTACCAAATAGTCAAGAAAAAAACTACACTAATTTGCTGTAATTTATTTCAGAAAATCAAAGCAGAGTACACATTTCCCAATTCATTCATGAGGCCAACCTTACAATATTACCAAAAACCATACAAGGACATAAGAAAGGAAAACTAAGACCAATATCTCCCATAACCGTACATGCAAAAATTCTCAACAAAATATTAGCAAATAATACCCAAAGATGTATTAAAAAAATACTACATCATAACCAAATGTGATTTATTCCAGGTAGGCAGAGCTGGTTCAACATTCAAAAATCTATTAACACAATATATCTACAGATTAAAGTAAAATTATATAATCATATCTATACACACAGAAAAAGCACTTGACAAAAACCAAAATCAATACATGACAAAAATTCTCAGCAAACTAGGAATATTGGAGGAGTTCTTCAACATGATAAAGAATATCCATGGGGACCCTGGGTGGCTCAGTTGATTGAGTATCCAACTCTTGATTTCAGCTCAGGTCATGATCTCTGGGTCGTGAGATTAACCACCACCACCACCACCCCTCCGCCCACCCAACAGGTTCTGCTTGAGTTTCTCTCCCTCTGCCCCTCCCCCTGCTTACACTCATGCATGTGCCCTTGCTCTCTCTCAAATAAAAATTTTTTAAAAAAGAGAATAGCCACCCAAAAACCCTACACTTAGCATCATTCTTAATTGTGAGAAACCAGATGCTTTCTTGCTAAGATCAGGAACAAGGCAAGAATGTCCATCTTCATCACTCCTATTTGACACCATACTGAAAGTCTTAGGTAATACAGTAAGACAAGAAAAGGAAGTGAAAGGAGTACAGATTGGAAAGAAGGAAATAAAACTTCTTTTGCCTGCAAATGATATGCTTGTCTACATAGAGAATCCCAAAGAATCTTCATCAACAATAAAAACACAAAGTCCTGAAACTAGTGATTATAACAGAATACAAGGTTAATACATAAAAGTTAATTGTTTCCTTGTATACTAGCAATGAAAAAGTAGAATTTGAAATTAAAAACTCTACATTTGTATTAGCACCAAAATATATGAAATACTTAAGTATCATTCTAACAAAATATGTAAAAGATTTACACAGCAAAGAGTAAAAAACTCTGATGAAGAAATCAAAGATGTACATGAATGGAGAAATAGTCCAGGTACCTGGAAAGGAAAACTCAATATTATCAAGATGTTATTTCTTCGCATATTGCTCCATACACTAAAGTCAGAGCAAATTATTTTGTAGGTATTGAATAAACTAATTCTAAAGTTTATATGGAAAAACAGAAGACCCAGAACAGTAAATACAATATTAAAAAAGAACAATTCAGAGGACTGACACTACCCAACTTCAAGACTTACTATAAAGCTTCAGTATTTAACACATTGTTTTACTGACCAATAGATAAATAGATCAGTGGAATAAAGACAGAGAGCCCAAAAATATATCCACATAAAAATAGTCAAATAATCTTTGACAAAGGAGCAAAGGCAATTCAATACAGAAAGGAGTCTTTTTAACAAATGATACTAGAACAACTGATTTTACACACACACACACAATGAATTCAGACTCTGACCTTATCCTTTCACAAAAATTAGACTGAATCATAGACCTAAATGTAAAATGTAAAACTATAAAACCCCTAGAAAACAATATAGGAGGAAATCTAGTTGATCTTAGGTTTAGAGAACTTACTGTTGTTGTTTTAGATGGGACGGCAAAGAATAGTCTATGAAAGAAATGTTGATAAACTGGACTTCATTAAGATTAAAAAAAAAAGAAAAGAAAAGATAGGCCATCAATTGGAAGGAAATATTTTCAAAACACATTATCTGATAAAGGACTGGTATCCAAAATATACAAAGGATTTGCAAAACTCAACCTTAAGAAAACAACTCAAAAAATTGGCAAAAGATCTGGACACCTCACCAAGGAAGATAAACAGATGGTAAGTAAGCATATGATAAGATGCTGAACATCATATGTGATTAAGGGATTGCAAATTAAAACAAGATACCACTACACACCTATTTAAAAATGGCTAAAATCCCAAACACTGACAATAGCAAATGCTGGCCAGAATGTGAAGCAATGGGAACTCTCAGTTATTGCTGGTAGGAATGCAAAATGATACAGCCACTTTGGAAGACAGTTTGGCAGTTTCTTACAAAACTAAACAAACTCTTACCATAAAATACAGGAATGTGCCCACTGGTATTTTTCCAAATGAGTTGAAAACGTATGTTCACATAAAAATCTGTAGATGAATGTTTATAGAAACTTTATTTATAACTGCCAGAACTTGGAACCGACCAAGGTATCCTTCAATAGGTGAGTGTTTAACAAACTGTGATATAGCCATACAATGGAATACTGTTGGAGGAGGTAATCAAGAGGGTGTGACTTCCAGTTGACCCTTGGTCTGGACCTGCTCAACTGGAGACTCCTCACTCCCTCCCTCGTCCTTGGAATATATGCTCTGCACACAGTGGGAGCTTCTCTAAGGATGTAGCTTTAAGGGAGTAACGTGTTTTGAGACCATCTTGGGGGTATATAGGACTGGACCCATCTAAGGCCTCTATATAAACTTTTAAGATTTGGCAGGTGGGTTCAGATCTATTCATTTTGCAGCCACCTAAAATAAGCCACGCAAGTAAATTCTCTTGCTTATTAAAATGCCATCTACCAGTCTGAAGTGGTCTGCCTTTCTTTGGTCTCTTCTTTCCCTGTGTATATGGGGTGGAGGGGGCCTAGTTTGGAAACCAACAAACACTATTCAATGATAAAAAGAACTGAGCTGGGTGCCTGGGTGGCTCAGTGAGTTAAAGCCTCTGCCTTCGGCTCAGGTCATGATCTCAGCGTCCTGGGATGGAGGCCCGCATCGGGCTCTCTGCTCAGTGGGGAGCCTGCTTCCTCCTCTCTCTCTCTGACTGCCTCTCTGCCTACTTGTGATCTGATCTCTCTCTGTGTCAAATAAATAAATAAAATCTTAAAAAAAAAAAAAGAACTGAGCTATCAAGCCATGGATACACATGGAGGAACTTTAAATACATATTGACAAGCCAAAGTAGCCAATAAGAAAAGGCTAACTACTGTATCATCCCAACTATATAACACTCTGGAAAAGGTAAAACTACGCAACCAGTGAAAAGATCATTGAATGTCAAAGAACAGAATTGGGGAGGAGAAAGTTGGGATCAGTAGGTGGAGCACAGACTTTTTGGGCAGTAAAACTATTCTATATGATACAGTAATGGTGGCTACATATCATTATACATTTGTCCAAACCCATAGAATGTGCAGTACAGTGAATTTTAATGTAAGCTATGGACTATAGTACTATATTGACATGGCTCGTGAATTGTAGCGAATACACTACACTGATGCAAGACGTATGCATGAAACTTGATGTGTGGAGGGGAATGATGAGAAGGTATATGGAAACTGTTTTTTCCACTCAATTTTTTGGTAAATCTAAAACCATTCTAAAAAATAAAGCCTCCTAATTAAAAAACAAAACATGGCAAAAACATGCAAGCTAAAAAAGAAAACATTCTCTGGAATATTAAGAAAACAGTGCCTTTACAGAATCCCACACACACATTCGAACAATAATCACCCAAATCATCTGCTTAATCTTTTGGGCTTCACAGAGGCAGGCAATAAAAGGCAGAAAAGCACTTTTCAGTGGACTTGCCAATTGCATATGGCATAAAGCAGAATGAAGCAGCAAAGATAAAATATGCTCATTTGTGAAGTCAAATGAAAAAAGCAAAACAATCGCCACACCACTCTCTTCTTGAATAGCAGAGGTAGTCTTCTGAGCCTTTCCCAGCCAGTTGTGGATTCCACAAATACACTGTTTTTAATTTAATTGTATGTATGTAATTACACACATTGTAATGTAATGTGTAATGTAATTTCACATGTATTAATGAAAGGCATTTAAATTTGGAAAAAAACTTGGTAACATACCAGTGCTTCCACTTAAGGCCTTCTGGGGAAAATTAAACACATGTTTGAGCATATTTCTATATACTTATGTCATGATTTTTTTGAACTAGAATTTAAAGTAAAACAGTTACAAATAATTTTTAAGCCTAAACTAGCCCTTTTAAAAGTTGTAGTCCATTCCCTTTATAGGTTTGTAATTCTGTTTATTACTGAGCAAGGTAATATTTTTTTCAAATCAATGCCATAGAAAGCATTCTTGGATTAATTGACTGCTATTATTACTACTATAAAAAATCTACAACTAAGATATTAGAGAACCTCTTAATCATGAAAACAAAAATAAACAAAAACAAATTTAAAAAATGAATGTTATAAAAATGATAAATGTTTGCATAATTTATATCCCAAGTTTGAGAGTCAATTGGAATTTTTACTATTATAAAGAAAGGCTTAGTCTTTTATTACTGTAGTAACAGTAGAGACATACTTTTTTTTAGATTTATTTTTATTTATTTGACACACAGAGAGAGATCACAAGTAGGCAGAGAGGCAGGCAGAGAGAGAGGAGGAAGCAGGCTCCCCACTGAGCAGGGAGCCCGATGCGGGCCTCGATCCCAGGAGCCTAAGATCATGACCTGAGCCGAAGGCAGAGGCTTTAACCCACTGAGCCACCCAGGCGCCCATAGAGACATACTTTTTAAAACTGGGTGATATTTTGATAAACTGTGGTAATATATGCCTTATCCTACCTATATAGTTGCATGACTAATTATGCAAGAATTCAGAGCCTGCCTGGTCTATCCTCTGAAATATTCATATTTGAAATTGAAAACTTCTCCGATGAAACTTCTAAAAATTCAAATCCCAACCTGGTTATAAATGTTCCCTTCATAAGGAATCATAAAATCACATTGTAAAATATCTAGGCGAATCAAAGAAAAAACCCCGAAGACCTCCTTACCTTAACATAGCATTTTTCCCGTCGCTTCTGGTGCACCAGACCTGCCGGGTTTGATAACCTATCTCTAAGTCCCAGGGCCTGGAGAGGTGACGTGGCTTGTAACTCTGATGCCGAAAGGGGACTCGCTCCTTTGAATCCGAGCTAAAATCCAGAACAGTCCTTCCGCTCAGGTGAATCTCTTTAAGATGGGGCAGGCGACATTTACTCCACGGACCTACTTTAAGGCTAAAAGTATACTCCTCTTCGCCCCGAGGACAGGAAAGGGGAGGGTCACAGGCTCTCGCCTCGGTCAGGTTGGGGCACTGCGAGCCGCCGTAGAGAGGGGGAGCCACGGCCGCCCGGGTCCTGTGCTGCAGCTGCTTCGCACAGCCCCTGCGGCACTCGGACCACTGTGAGAACTCCGACACGACGCAATCCCGGGGGCAGGGAATGAGGCAAGCTTGTTCCGTGGGGGGCTGAGGGGCAAAGTGTTCACATATGTCATGTACGACCCTGGTTCTGTTCAACTTCTGGACACAGCGCACGGCCCGGTGCTGCAGCCCGTGCTGCGCCGTCACGCACTCTGCGGCCTGAGGCGGGGCTGGGCCGGCGTTGGCGGGCACCAGCACGCAGGGGTGCCAGTCGGAGACCTCCCACTGGAAGAGGTCGCTGTGCCAGTCACACACCCGGAAGCAGCTTCTTTCCTTTGGGGGCCTGTTGTTCTCGTCGCAGTTAGACAGGTGACTGGTCCAGCCGTCCAGGTGGAAACACCACAGTGCGCGACTCTGCACTCCTCCCGGTCCGCAGTCGCCCGTACACCTTCCCCAGGGGCCTACGGGCAAAAGACAAGGGCGTCGATTACTCAGAGGTTCCATGCCGCCATCCCCACAAAAATGGGTCAATGTGCACATTTCCCAACATGACCAGTACGAAATTATGGATTTCAGTGGGCAATAGAATCTGGTTGTTAAGAGCGTGGACACCGCGTCGTTTTGCCTTTGTTCAAATCCCCACTCCGTCTCTTAGCAGCTATGTCAACTCAGACCAGTTACTTCGACTTTCTAAGCCTTCGTTTCCCTAACTACAGAAGAGACAGAAGAAAAGCACTGACACACAGAGCTGTTCTGAGGATCAGTGGTACAATGTAGTGCCAATACACACTTAATAAGTGATTCGTATCATTATAATTATTATGTTCCAAAGCCTATATATCTCACTCAATATTAATACTTTCTAGTTAGACAATGTTTCAATCTAAAAGAAAAGCCCTAAACCCAGGATTTTAATAAAGTCGGATTTGTCATGTTTCTAAGCCTTCAGTTCAATACAGCAGGTGGCTCGGAAGAGAACTATGTTTTAAAAAAATAACCTGCCAAAGTATCTTAAATATACTTTCATTTGCTAAATAGGTGTCCCCACTTTAGGATTTTGCTTGCAGAGGGAACTGCATGAAAAAGAAAATATCTGATGAGAGAGGATACACTG
This sequence comes from Ailurus styani, assembly GCA_002007465.1. Taxonomy (NCBI): domain Eukaryota; kingdom Metazoa; phylum Chordata; class Mammalia; order Carnivora; family Ailuridae; genus Ailurus; species Ailurus styani. The sequence continues at coordinate 552,063 of LNAC01000782.1, read as the reverse complement.
AAAGCAGCGACACCATTGAACTGCCTATATGGAAATTCTGCCCCTACAACCCAGAAATACACCCACTTTGATTTCTTATAGGTATTGACTCTGGGTCAAGCTTCCGACATTCGTTTGTAACACACCAAACCTCTTAATTAATGAATGTGTTTTCACGGGAAAGAGTCCCACAAAGAGACAGATAAAAGAGCGTCCATTGATGTGTCTCAGTTTTGCATCTAATCCATAGACATACCAGCCAGGCTTATCCAGAAGGCGGACCATTCAACGTTTCATAAGGATGGTAAGTAATCACATTGTGTGTCCACAGGAAAGGAATACTTTCCTCTCTTTCACTTTACTTAATTGTAACATGAACCTGAGAAAACTTTACCAGCTTAACCATGTAACCTGTGCCCCTGCACTAGGTTGTAACCATAAAAGCAATTCACACCCTGAGAAACATTTTAATTTACCTAGGTAAGAGAAAGAAGGTGCAGTCTTTCTCTCTTCCCCCACATCTGATCAAACACCCAAAACTTCATGGAATATGTTTTCACGCATATCCATAATATCTCGAGGAACAGGAAATCTGTATGGAGTCACATGCACTTAGGAAGAGACATATGCATCCCCGGAGAAGCACGTATTTGCGTGTGTGGCCAACATGCTGCAGTGAAGATCTCTCAAAGGGCAGGACATCAGTTTTGGGGTTCTAATGTACAGTCTTCCCGGTTCTTCCTCACAGCCCTGTCTGGATACATAGACCCACCGTGCCAATGGCTTCTGTCACTTGATAAATGAGACTAACACAGAAAATACCCTCATGCTCTTTCAGTGTCCCCATCCTGCCGTGTCCTCTTATTGAAATGGACAGAGGAGTTTCATTGGAGTAAGTCAGCTTTTACCCATAGAAATGCCCTTGAGAATAACATGGAGGACATTAGGAGAAGGAAAGGAAAAGTGAATTGGGGTAAATCAGAGGGGGAGACAAAGCATGAGAGACTGTGGACTCTGAGAATCAAACTGAGGGTTTTGGCGGGGGTGGGGGTGATGGGTGAGCCTGGTGGTGGGTATTAAGGAGCACACATATTGCATGGAGCACTGGGTGTGGTGCATAAAAAATGAATCATGGAACACTGAAAAAATAAAATGAAATTAAAAAAAAAGGAAAGAAAGAAAGAAATGCCCTTGAGTTTGCCCACACATTGCCCAGGCGCAGTGTCCCAGCACTGACTGCTCATGCACAGTAAATGCCCATAAAAAAATGGTACTCTCAGCTTAAGCTGATTTCATCAACTGCCCACAATTCTGGTGATTTTCTCCTCGATCGCCCACAATTTTGTGCTTTGTAAATTGAGATGTTCATTGCTACATCAAAGTCATTTACAGACTTCATGTGTCCAGATGTTCTGGAGCAATCTCAGTTCAAGTATACCATCCCTTGTCCATCACGTCAGACTACACATGCAAACTTTCATTATTGCCGAAAGAAAGAAAGAAAGAAAGAAAGAAAGAAAGAAAGAAAGAAAGAAAGAAAGAAAGAAAGATCACCATGGTTACTCAGTAAAGAAATACTTCCAAAAATATATCCTTGTAGCAAACTTTAAAATCTAAAATCAGTTTTGAATAATATAAAATGGCTATTGCGTAAAATTGAAAGAAGCTCTTTTTGAAAGTACTAGGTTTTTAAATAATGGCTGTCTGCTTATCTTTATTTGTTAAGGTATCAAATACAAACAATTTTCCCTTAGGACTTTTTTGTGTAAAGAAAGAAAGACCAGAAAAATCAAACCATTTCAAACCAATCTGAAAAAGCTAATATTAAATTTAACTCATCTAGAACATCTTACAACATGATCTTTATTCTTACTTTTAAAGCATTTTACTAACACATTTTTTTATTAAAATGATTCCTTCTTGTTTTAAGTTTTTCAGCTACTTTCAAAATTGTTAAGGTAGCTATTTTTTGTTATTTGAAATCATTAATATTTTAAACCTTATACATTACTATTCTTCCCTTAGCTTTCATATTCTCCATCTATATAGAAATGCACCAAACAGCAAAAGTTTTCTTGGATCAATGGAAGACAAAATATAACTATTAAGAAGCAATTATCAGGCTCCTGGGTGCTCAGTGGGTTAAGCCTCTGCCTTCAGCTTAGGTCATGATCTCAGGATCCTGGGATCAAGGCCCACATCGGGCTCTCTGCTCAGCAGGGAGCCTGCTTCCCCCCTCTCCCTCTGCCTGCCTCTCTGCCTACTTGAGATCTCTCTCTCTGTCAAATAAATAAATAAAATCTTAAAAAAAAAGAAGAAGAAGAAGCAATTATCACCATTTGTTAAGGGCTAGCAGTGCTGTGCTGGGCTTGGATGGTACCAGAGGACTGTTACATATTCAACAATTTTACCAGGTGGTTGTTAAATCATTCATAGTTTGAAATCAACCATGATGAGAATATTTACACCACACTACAAATCAAGGCAAATCAAGACATTAAAACAACAAACTGAGAGCTGGTTTGTCATATACCACTAGTGATTTGCCCAGTTCCTTCCTATTCCTTCCAACAGTCGTCTGACATGGGGCTAGAATGCTTATTTTATCAGTTGGGGAAATGAAGCTCAGAGAAGTTTTAAAGCACATCCAAGGTTACACAGCTAGTACATGGTAGACTAGAGTGGGACTCCAGATCTGCGAGACTCCACGCATGGTCTCTTGCCCTGCATTTGAAAAGAGTCTTTTCCAGCATGTGCATTAGTATATGTGGTCCTAACATCACAAGGCAGATGGATCTGTTTCTTAGCTTAGCTACGATCCCTTCGATCTGTTCCTTTGAAAATGAGTATAAATAATCAGGGTGGTATGTGAGCAACAATTTCCCCCTCCTACCCTGGAAATGTTGATAAGCATTAGTCAGTACATTTAGGAGGCACAGTCAGGGGAGAATAGCTTCTCTTCATGTTAAAAGCAAACTCTGTAGACAACTGAACAACATATAAGTAACAAGCAAATATAAAGTGAACTGTGTACACTTGGAATAAATGAAAAACAAATTGCAAGCAAGATATACAAGGTGGAGACCAGACCTCTCAGCAACTGACCTACAACAATTTGCATTTCTCAGGCACACAGAAAAAATGTGTTCCATGATTTATTCAGTTGTGTTTGCCTATGAACTTTAAACACACACACCAGTGAAAATCACACAGCCCTGAGGGATTTTGCCATTTCGGAAACATGCATAATGAAGTAAAATGTGAACTACAGTTTGAGAAATCTTTTATCCCTTGTCCAAGCTCAGAAAAAGAACATATTAAAGGTTTGAGCAGTTGCATGGAGAAAATGAATATCACCTTTAAACTTTCCACATAAATAAAATGCGATAATAGTCACGATATATATCTGAGATAAATAATCTAAAGAAACATATAGGAAACCCACGCTTTTAAACATCAGTCATTTTTAAGATTTCATTTACTTATTTGACAGACAGAGATTGAGCATGAGTGGGAGGAGGGACAGAGGGAGAGGGAGAAGCAGACTCCCCACTAAGCAGGCAGCCTGATTTGGGGCTTGATCCCAGGACCTTGGGATCATGACCTGAGTTGAAAGCAGATGCTTAATTGACTGAGCCACCCAGGTACCCCATATTTGGTATTTCTCAACTGAAAACAGGTCCCAAGTAATACAAATAAAACAAAATTTAGAACCAGCAAAGGATTAAAAGTTTAATTAGACATAATATGCATTTTAAACTAAAACTCATGCTGTGTTACATTCTCAGAAAACACTTCAGTGGTATAATAAGAATTATAATTCAATACTTGTTTACCTGGACCAACATTATATGAAAACATCATCCACCTGCAAGTCACTACCTTTTCTGTGCGATAAACACAGTTGCATTGGAATAAACTGCTAAATCTTTTAAATCACATCAGTTTTAATTAACACATTAACATTTTGGTTTAGAAGTAAAATTGTTGGAAGTGAAAGGGTGGCATAGATGAATTCGTGGATCACATTCACATTTAAGACTCTGTGGTTCTCTTTTTTTTTTTTCCTGCCTGTGTTTTTGCAGAAAGTGCAAATATGTGAATGCTCTAATGTAATATTCCCCTAGAAGCAGAAAAGTGCTGGCACATTTTATTCTCTTAATTAAGTTACCCTTAAATGGATTAGTTGAGATGAATGTATCTCCCAATCTAAACCATCATATTGAAGACGACCTGCTGGGTGCCTGAATTAGGTGTGGCATTCACTAAGATGCCTACAACAAAGGAAAAAGGGAACTCAAGTGGTCAGAAAGAATAAACACATTCTGGTTTTTGCACAGCATTTGCCACTGTTTGAGGCAGCAACCCTGACTTAATACCACTCATGCAAGAGGAAAAGATGTTTATTTTACTGTGCATTTTTTTTCAACCACAGCTTTTATTATCCTGGCATTGCTTTATTTTTAACTTGGGCAATGGGGTTGAGGAATGACAGGAATGTCAATGCAAAGCTTTAATATCTTAACCAAATTATTTGTGGATAATTACTATACCAAAGCACTCATAAACCTCAACATTACCAAATGTGAAGTAAAACAACATTGACTCACTGCTAAGGTGTCTCACCTCCAAGAAATAGCTTGAAATTTATGTAGTAGCTTTCACTTCTTAAAAAGCCTTCTTGTCTACCATGGAGTAATTAAAGTAATGCTTCCTTGCACAGTGGACAAATATCTAAGAAATCACGCTTTCTGAAATAAGTCAAAGAGCCTGAGGAATGACAAAAGAGTAGAACCTGAGCATTCATTCACTAAAATAACAATTACTCATTAGCTTGTCACTACTTGACAAGTAGTGTATTAGAGTCTGGAAATAATAAAAATAAATGAGACACCAAGTATCTCTTACAATATCTGTTTGCTAAATGTAATGCCAATTTGCTCCTGAAGAAGACATTTGGTCTCTCCTTCAGGTTTAGCTACACTTACTTGGTACACAGTTAAACACTTTTAATGTTTAGGTTCCCAGAGCTCATTAGACCTAAAGCAGCAAACCGGAAATTGAGAGGGACCACTGGAGGCAGGGACACTGATAGAAGTCAGAAGAGATGGCCAATTTCATGTCTGCATTTCTGAATCTATCATGTTAATTAATAACTCCTACTAGCAGAGGATGCACAAAGCCACACAGTACTTCCCAAACTCACAGAGAAAACTTGTTCACTTTATACATATACATATATGTATAACTATATTACTATATACATTACTGAGTTATGCATTGGATAACAATAGAAACACAATACGGAAAATATGAAAACACGGGAAAAATTTCAAATGAGAAAAAATTAAAAACATAACGTGGGTTTTTTTTAAAGATTTTATTTATTTATTTGACACAGAGAGAGAGATCACAAGTAGTCAGAGAGGCAGGCAGAGAGAGGAGGAAGCAGGCTCCCTGCCGAGCAGGGAGCCCGATATGGGGCTCGATCCCAGGACCCTGAGATCGTGACCTGAGCCGAAGGCAGAGGCTTTAACCCACTGAGCCACCCAGGCGCCCAACCATAATGTGTTTTATTTTAAAAATTCCAATGCACTTTTTACAGGAACCAAAAAAATCCTTTATTAATACTAAAACTATTTTCAAAACATATTTGTGGTCTGAAGGATATGTGTGCTAAAGTATTCCAATAATTCTCATTAGAAAATTTTAACAGCAACAGTTCAGAGCTACCAAATGTAACTTCATTTTCAAAGGTACAAAGATTTACTTTTGAAGACAGTTTATGATTCCATGCAAGGACACTGTAGAGCATTCAGACTGAAAATTTATACTTCCAGAAAGTGTAAAGCATTGTTACTAATATTCCAGGCTCTTTCTGGGTGATTGTGTTTTTGTTTGACACCTAACAGCACGTTCTAAGTCCATTTCATCTTCGTGGACAGATGTCTCTGACTGAAAAGCAAAGTGCCTCTGTTACTTATCATTTATGATTACAAATTATTAGTTGCCAGTGGCTAGAACATCCATTAAAAGTAGCTTGACAGCAAAGCAGATTAGAAAGGGGAACCCTCCTACACTGTTGGTGGGAATGCAAACTGGTGCAGCCACTCTGGAAAACAGTATGGAGATTCCTCAAAAAGTTGAAAATGGAGCTACCCTACGACCAGCAATNAGAGGCAGGCAGAGAGAGGAGGAAGCAGGCTCCCTGCCGAGCAGGGAGCCCGATATGGGGCTCGATCCCAGGACCCTGAGATCGTGACCTGAGCCGAAGGCAGAGGCTTTAACCCACTGAGCCACCCAGGCGCCCAACCATAATGTGTTTTATTTTAAAAATTCCAATGCACTTTTTACAGGAACCAAAAAAATCCTTTATTAATACTAAAACTATTTTCAAAACATATTTGTGGTCTGAAGGATATGTGTGCTAAAGTATTCCAATAATTCTCATTAGAAAATTTTAACAGCAACAGTTCAGAGCTACCAAATGTAACTTCATTTTCAAAGGTACAAAGATTTACTTTTGAAGACAGTTTATGATTCCATGCAAGGACACTGTAGAGCATTCAGACTGAAAATTTATACTTCCAGAAAGTGTAAAGCATTGTTACTAATATTCCAGGCTCTTTCTGGGTGATTGTGTTTTTGTTTGACACCTAACAGCACGTTCTAAGTCCATTTCATCTTCGTGGACAGATGTCTCTGACTGAAAAGCAAAGTGCCTCTGTTACTTATCATTTATGATTACAAATTATTAGGTGCCAGTGGCTAGAACATCCATTAAAAGTAGCTTGATAGCAAAGCAGATTAGAAATATATCTGAAAGACTCATCAGCTAATGCAAACACCACAGAGACAGAAAACCACCTTTTAAAAATTGTTTATCAATATTTCTGGTTTGAATTCTACTTTCTAAAAATTCTGAGGCCTAAAAGGAAATCTCAGACCTCATATTCTTCACTGCATTCTGACATAAAGTGGGTCCTTTCCGATCACTAAGGCCTGCTAACTGCCTCGAACGTGAGAAGGGAAAGGTAATGTGACAGCCCACCAGTTTTGGAGGAGTAAACAAAGCCCAAACAAATCCAATGACTTGCCCAAGGTCACAGAGTCATTTGGAGCAGAAATGGGATGGACAATTCCATTCCAGACACCCACCCAGTTCAGTGGTCTTTACACTATATCATGCTGGCTTCTATTGTAACGTCCTAAGACTACAAGGGAAGAATAAGGACTCTGTAAATGGTTGTGACACAAGATGTGGGGGAGGGAAAGGAAGAAAAACATAAAAATAAGCAGAAATTACATAAGGACATGTAAAACACAGGTAAGGAGCTACCTGTGAATGTTGGGAGTTTTCAGTCTCCTGCACCTGGAGTTCTTCCCAGGGGCCCTTCACAATGTATTATGTGAAAGGGGATCCTTCCTGCCTTTGCAGGAGAACACGGACTAAGCTACTGCTCAAGAACATAAAGAAACAACAGAGTGGGAGGTGCCTGGGTGGCTCGGTTGGTTGAGCGTCTGTCTGCCTTTGGCTCGGGTCATGATCCCAAGGCCCTGGGATCTAGCACCGCAGCAGGCTCCCTGCTCAGCAGGGAGTCTGCTTCTCCCTCTGCCTCTGCAGCTCCCCCCGCTGTGCTCTCTCTCTCTCTTTCTCTGACAATTAAATTTTAAAAATCTTAAAAAAAAAAAAAAAGAACCAATAGGGGCCAGGGAATTAGAGCACAGAGGAAGCTTCAGCACCGGTAAGAAATACTCTGTCCCTAGAATAACTATAGCAAATAATAGTAGTAATATTGTTTTCAACACCTACAGTCTTCCCAATACCATATATACATTGCTGATATTGGTCTGCTTTGCTAGATGAGACCATCAAAGCAAGAGGTCAAAGAACGTGCTCCAAGCAAACAACTCTTGGGGTGCCTAGATGGCTCTGTCGGTTAGGTACCCAACTCTTGATTTTGGGTCAGGTCATGATCTCAGGGTCGTGAAATCAGCCCTATGTTAGGCTCTGCACTGGGTGTGGAGCCTGCTTAAGGTTCGCTCTCTCCCTCTCTCCCCTCCGCCTGCCCCACTCTATCTAAAAATCAATAAACAAACCAACCAACCAACCAACCAAGTGAATAGCTCAGGAGCCTGACACTGGCATCTCCAGTTCTATCTACTCCATGCCTGTTCCACAACAACCGCAGTTTAACTACTTTTAGCAGCCATATCTTTTGAACAAATAAAGCCTTGCAATGCCCATTAGATATACTATATTGAGGAGAGGGTCTTTTCTGAGCACAGCTGGTGTGAGGGGCTCAGGGCACAGCCACTCCTCTCTTGCCTAAAGCCCTTTGCCCCTGCGTCGGTCTCGGCTCAATGGCATGGCTCGGGTATGGCCCTGGAACTCCTAGGGCTCTGACACTTGTCAACAGATATTTATGGGGTGTTCTCATCCCATAAATATGGCTCCACTCAACTTTGACTTTACTTACAATAAATGCTTCAGCAAAGCCCTTGAGATTCCCTGGAGAAGCAGAAGAAAATCATTTACTCAGCTGTTTGGTATCAGTTAAGTGGAAAAGGCAATGAAGAGGATGCCAGAAACAGAGTGAAGCTGAATCCCACACGATGTTCTTCTGAAGGGCTTTCTCCCTTAGCTTATTGGCCACTCGGGCAGCGACTAAACTTCAGGAGGGCCAGAAATGTGTTTGCTTCATACTTCACAGAAAGCAAACTTGAACAGATGCTTAGGAGGCTGAAATTCTTAAGCTGTGCTCCTCCCCTTCCAAAAAAAAGAATAAAGTGCCATTTCCGCAGCAAATAATCAATACATGTTGGGCTTGATAAAGGAGGCCTTTTTTACTGTTGCCTTAGAGGGTCACTGGAAAAGCAACAATGTTGAAACTATGTACAAAGGATTTAAAAATACATGAAGCAAAAGGGCAGGGTGGCATCCATTTTATTTATCATTAAGCAACTCAAGGATTAATTTTGCCTATGATAAAAATTGCACTAGAACATACTTGAGATGATATTTTTTTCTTAGTAGTTTCAATCTCTAACAGTTACATGGAGTATATCTGCTTCTCAGTATATCTTCTAATAGCAGATATTCATGGTGAACAAGCAAGAGAGAACAAAACATAAGCTACATTTGAGTGGACAAAACATTTAGTTCATCCAATTTTTTCCTCCCAAAGGAATAATTATTTCAGTTTTGAAACAGTAATTTGAAGACTGCTTGAGACTCTTGTCATCTGAAAAATAACTTCCAAGTTACTGATTTGAAAAAAAAACTGAGAAACAGATCTGTGGCATAGTCACAATATTATTTTCTACCTAGAAACACTAGAAATACCTATTTATTCTATATAATCTAATGAACAGCCTAACGATTCTATTTACAAAAAGCAAATCCAACCAATCACCCAACAGTTTTACTTCCTAAACATCAGTCCACTCTGTCCATTTTTCTTCATCCCCACTGCCACCACCCTCGCCCAAACCACCACCTTTCTTGTACAAATGAGAGGAGGAGGCTCTAGGCCTTCTAGCATGCACTGTCCCACCCCCACTACACCCCTGGCATCAATTCTTTCTCCATATTACAGACACGTATCTTTTAAAAATTCAAATTTGTACCACTTTGGTTGCAGCTTATCGTCTATATGGCATTTCTATGCTTACGGCTCATCAGTAGCTTCCCATTCTTCTCAAAATAAAGAGGAAAATCTTAACATGACATACAAGTCCCTACCTGATCTGGCCCCCTCTTGCCCCCATCACATCTGATCACCTGGGCCACCCATGTTTGCTTGCTGCTCTGCCATCATGTTGGCCATCTTTCCATTGCTCACTGCTCCAATTTCCCTGCCATACCTAGGCAGCCACATGTACTATTCTTCAAGCCAGATCACATGCTCCACCCCCTAGAGCCAAAGTGATTCCTCCTCACTCTTCCTATCTTAGGTCGCTTTCTTAGGGAATGCTTCCCTACGCTCCAGCACTACCTTACTCCTCAACAAAACACTCATTGCACTTGCGATTACAAATCCGACTGTGTAATTTAAACTTTGTCTCTCCCACTTGATTCTAAACTCTGTGATGGCAGAAACAGATCGGTCCTCCTCACCACTCTATTCTCAGCACTAACCTAGTGCTTGGCATATGGTTAGCCTCCCACCAATTATCGAAGCTGTAGCAAACAGCATTGTAGGAAGCAGAATCGTGTCTAAATAGAACTAGGAGTAATGTCACCACCAGAAATTCATCATACAAATGAGTTGATGGTTTTGCCTGAATAAGAAGGAAAAAAAACAAAACAAAACAAAAAACGTCTGTTCTGTGTTTCCTTAGCATATGTTTAAAGGAAGAAATCCTCAGCGTGATGTCCAATAGAATTCTCAAATACCTGTTTTCCACAACCCTGTTTATAACGTCCATTATTCTTTGTTGCAACTCTCTGGGTATCCAGTCTTCTCATGATTAGCATGCTAATTTTACCATTAATAAATACACAAGTCTACAGAAATACCTTTGACCTTGGACATAGATCTCATCCAAATATTGTAATTGACCCAGGAAGTTGATTCAACAAATAAGATTGCAATTATCATTGTTTCTCGGAGGATTCAAATATTTTTTTTCCCTCAGAGAATTGCATATCAGATCCTATCATCCCAGCCTACCACTCACAAAACTAAAAAGTGGTCAGGGATGAAATTATCATGGTGGTTACAATTTCAGTGTAATAACAGCAACAGCAGTACCGCAGACACTGTGGACAGACACTGTGTGCAACACGTTATAACAATCATGTCACTCAGTTCTCAAAGCAGCCTTGCAAAGTAGACTAATTTTCAGAATTCCCAGAAGCCTTAAATTTCCAATTTCAGGAAAATTGGCAGAAGACATGAAAAGAAAGTGAATGTGATCACTGTAGAGTTTGTTGATATGATTACATTCTCTGACACCCAGGAAAAGACCTAAGAAGGGAAGGGTCTGGAAAGTGCACTTAAAAAGACTGTTCATTTGTAGCACTCCTCTGCCTGAGGAGGCAAAGCACCAGGAGTAGAAAGAAACCCAAGAAATCTTCCAGGATGCAGGTTCCTGGCTGGACTCTGAAGTATTCTATGTAAAATATCTTTGTGTTCAAACCCTAGTCCACCTTTGAGTGCGATTGTTATTCTAAAGGGTGGAGTTTGGGTCAGAGACCAAGTCCCCACCTTTGTGTGGGATTGGGGGAGGGGAAAACATATTTAAAAAGTACATTTTGTTTATAGAAACACATACTTTAATTTGAAGGTGATGGTAAGGGGTGCCTGGGTGGCTCAGTCATTAAGTGTCTGCCTTTGGCTCAGGTCATGATCCCAGGGTTCTGGGATCGAGACCTGCATCAGTCTCCCTGGTTGGCAGGAGGCCTGCTTCTCCCTCTCCCACGTCCCCTGCATGTATCCCTTCTCTCACTCTCTCTGTCAAATAAATAAATAAAATCTTAAAAAAAAAAAGTGGAGGGGGGGGTAATGGGAAGACACTTTTGTTGGAAGACTTTTTTTTTTTTTAGAGAGTGTGTGTGTGCAGAGTGGGGAGTGTGGGGGTGGGGAGGGCCAGGGGGCCAGGGAGGGGCAGAGGCAGAGGGAGAGAGAATCTTGAGCAGACTCCCCACTGAGCACAGAGTCCCACACAGGGCTGGATCTCAGGACTCTGAGATCATGACCTGAACTGAAATCAAGAGTTGGACACTTTTGAGAGCCAGCACAGACAGCCTAACAAGATTCTGCCTTTTGGGTTGCCAGAAGTCTTGTCCATAACGTTATGCCAGATGTTTCTGAGGAAGAATACCCTTCCTTTGGCACATACCTTCTAGCTCAAAAACAAAAACTTCCTTCCTGCCCCATTCTTCTGTCTGCAGTGAGACTGGTAAGAATAAAGATGTTGGTGTTAGTAACAGAGACAGAGAGACCATGTATCTTGCTTCCCCAGACAGGAAATGGCAGCCTGGGGTGTCCAGGCAGAGAAGCCCAAGGCCGCCGAGCACCTCCTGCAGATCCAAGGGCTCAGCACAGTGGGAAAGCAGCACAAAGGACAAAACACAGCAGAGAATTCTAGAGAGGTCAGCCAGCTTGCCAGGAATAAGGACCTTCTAAGTGGTGGCAGTATGAATGGATGGCTAAGGAACTGGTGGACCTCCCAAAGAAAAAGTGGGGCCCTGGTGGTACGAAGAGCTCCAAATAAATAACCAAACTAAATTTAAAAAAATTATATTTCTTGGATACCTAAAGTTTAGCTGAGATGCATACCGACTATAATTATCACCACAACATATAATAATTAAAGGGAATCAGAGAAGCAATAATAAACACATCCCCCACCAGCCCAAGGGCTGACAGCCCCACAGGACATTCAAGCCCTTGGCTCAATAGCACACTGAGAAAATCCATCCTCATTACCCTTTTCTAGCCAAGTGAGCACAAGGCAGTGGCCTGAAGCCTGTGTCAATGCTTTTTAGCCTCCTCCTCCCCTGCATGGCTGGATTTTCCCAGGGTGCTTTGTGCGAAACCAATTTACAATGAAAGTAAATTGAGGAAATGTCATCTGAGTTACAGGGGTAGTCTACATTTACATAATGAAAATAATTATTGTAAAGTAGCATTTATCATTTGATAGACTTAACTTTAGTACACAGATGATTGAAAAAAAAAAACTGCTGAATTTTAACAGCTTCTGGGGACAAGGAAAGACTGGGCTGCCTCCCTGCCTTTCCTGTAGTAATCACTTCATCTGATTCCAGCTGAAGATAACATACCATCATTCAGGAAATTCCTAAATGTGTTCAGTGGAGCAGCTGCATCCTCTGAGATTAGTAAGCAGAGATGAGCGCTGTTATTAAATAAATTTGGGGACAAAGCAGAGTTAAATAAAATTTAAAGTTTTCTATTTCCAGGAGTCCTCAATGCTTTCTAAATATACATTCTGAATCCCAAAGAATTTATTCCTAGAGTGCAATGGTTCACAAACATTCTTTTCCTGCAGGGAGAAAAAAAATATATAGATAGATAGATAGATATAATATATATATTTATATGCATATATAAATATATATTTATATATATAATATATAATTAAATAGTATATATCTATATATTTATACTTATATTTATGTATTTATATTTATTTATTATATAAATATATTTATATAAATTATATAAAAATTTGTTTATAAATATTTATATATATAAATTTATATAAATATATATATTTATATAATAAATAAATCGAATGCCTAGCATTTACATCCTGGCAAGATACAAACACACAAATCCACGAAGTATAAATCAGAATAAATCTAACTTATAAGTTGACTTATAATAAGTCACCCACACATCAGAATAAGTCTAAGATTTGCTACTTGTTCACAAAGAATGAAACAGATATAAAACACATAGCAGAGATCCATCTGTCCATTAGGTGTTAGCCAAGCAATTTTGAAGACCTAGGACACGAGATCAAAGTGCATGGAACTGTGACAAGGTTTAAGGTCGTAAAGGCATGAAACAATTCAGAGCAAGTCCTGAACATGTCACTAATTTGCAGTCCAGTAAAAAAAGTCCTACACATGGTACACCTCTCTAATTTTAGATTTTCTATGTCATTTCAAACATAGCTGTGCTGTAGTAGATTTTACTTCAGGATATGACAAGATGTACTTTACTGGCCACCCATTATAGTATAATTACAGTAATGCAATCATTGATTCAAAGTTTAGAACACAAATTTTTTACTCTTTATTCCATGCAGGAACATTCCATAAATCGATATTCTGTAATACACAACAAACAGAATTGATTTAAATATATTTATATACCTATATAATTACATTCATATTGTATTATATGGTATATAAAACATAAAATACATACAATACTAATTTTATATTAATGTGTGACATATATTTAAGCCAATTCTATTTCCTATGCATGATATGCATGATATATTTATATATATGTGTTATGTGGTATATATAAATGCATATGTCATAAGATAACAGATTGTTATATTATATAATCGTATTAGATACAATGTGTATGTATGAGTGTGTGTGTAAGGATATAAACACACACACATACATATATATGCATGTTGCCTGTTCATTCTGTTAACCTCTTACTATATTTCATTAGCGCAAATCAATACCCACCACTAGAATCCATTACCTCAGTGACAGAAAGTATGGCTTATTTGTATCCCCCACCCCCATCCCACTACCAGTAACCTCAAGGAATCTTTTCCTGCTGCTCTTCTTTCTACCCAAAGACAGAGAACTACTCCCCGTAGTTAAAAAACGCTCTGAATATGCACATCAGAGGACTGATATCCAACACTTAAGGAACATCAATCAGTTCCTTCTCCACACAGAGACCACACAGAAATTGATGACGCACAGAAAGATATTTCTGAATCACCCAAACAATTATTAATTTACATTCACTGTCAACCTATACCCTATTAGATTTCTGTTCTCCAAAAATCAATTCGTAATTCATGGTGTAGGTATGGAAATTTAATGTGGACTGTAACATTCTACTCCCTGGGCACTAACTTACTGTAACATGCTATTAGAACTCTTTATCCCCCTTGTGATTTCAGAGAATTAGTCTGAGCACCTCATAATTCCTATCCTGGTGAAACACATTATCAAAAGCCGGTGCCACTTTGAAGTAATTGAAGTCCACACTTTCTAATCTACATTAAGATTTACTTGAGGTTTTCCTTTACTCCGTTCAAAACAGATGTAGTCTCAGCGTGAATCCCTCTCCTCTGCTTTTTTTCCAGCTGACCACATGAGCCATGGGGTGTGCTGGACTACTGATGTACTGGGTCCCAGTACATCTATCTCCCAGAAAGAGATAACGCTACCTCTTTGTTCAAGGAGAAGAAAGGAAGAATGAAAGTCAGCTTTCATACTCAGACTGAGAGGCTGGTGACCCTACAGCTCTCCTGTCTGCTCTTCCCATTAGAATACATTTGTAAGCATTGGCTAGCCTTTGTAATTCTCACTGAAGGGTCCCTTTGGAGGTAATACACCACCATTCCTCTTTGACCTGCCTCTTTCTTTTGAGACCTGCAATAAGCAATGGGGGCAGAGCAGGGCTCACAGTGCTGCCGAAACTTCTGTTCTGCTAAGGGGGTGAATGCAGATGTGAACAATCTGTCAGTGCTTTGGAAGCCTTGCATGAGCAGACGAGGATGGAGCAGGGGGTAAGAACGGCCACCTCCAACCTGCAAATCAATACTTTCCCTGGCCACACAGCAGAGTGAGCAAGGCCCTGCTCAAGGCAAGGTTCGACCAACTACCCTTAAATGCTTATGTTCACTTATTCTTCCAAACACCTACAGCAACGGTGGTAACTACTTTAAAACAGGAGCAAACAGGCTCATAGAAAGGGGTTTGGAAGCTATACAGACTTGAGTCCAAATCTTGATTTTGCCATTCAGCCCTCTGTGACGTTCAGCAACATGATTTGCCTTGATTTTCAATGATTTCCACCTGTAGGCTGGCAACAGAGATGATGTATGAGAAGCTTTTGACACAGTGCCTGGCGCACGGTTTGGTCTGAATGAATAATGGGTCCATGTGGGAGGCATTGTCTGTTACTAGGCTGCTGATCTACACAAGGGTTGATCTCAAATTTGGCATCTGCCATTAGGGACCAGGTAATTCCCTCTCATGGAGGACTGTCCCGCATGCTGTAAGATCTTAGAGACAGCCCTGACTTCCACCATCTAAGGGTCAGCAGCACCCCCAGTCTCCAGGCATTGCCAAATGCACTCTGGGGAGCAAAGTTGCCACAAGTGAGAACCACTGATCTGTACTGCATCATTTAATCCTAACACAAAGCCTGGGAGGCAGGTGATTTGTCCATCTTACAAAGAAGCCACATTACCTAACCAGGATCCCAGCAGTAATAAGGGGGAGCTCCACGACAGTGAGCCAAGAGCCCAAATTCTGCCTGTGTTTCCCATCTTTAAAATGTGTACTTTTTTTTTTTAAGATTTTATATATTTATTTGAGAGAGAGTGAGCAAGAGAGCATGAATGGGACAAGGGGCAGAGGGAGAGGGAGAGGGAGAAGCAGGCTCCCCACTGAGCAGGGAGACCGAAGTAGGGCTTGATCCCAGGACCCCAGGATCATGACCTGAGCCGAAGGCAGATGCTTAACCAACTGAGCCACCCAGGCGCCCTTAAAATGGGTATTTTAAAGAACAATATTAGTCCACTGACACCTATTCGGGATTCTGTGTTCAACCGCTGGCTGCCTGAAGCAATATTTATTTGATTGCATGATTCACCTTTCCCCCATTTTCACGAACCTTTGATAAACAAATCTTTAGAGCTCCCCTTCCCCATAGATTTCAGTGCTACTTTATTAAGGTTCTACTTTACCTTCCTCATCCTCTGCTTTGGAAATAACCTGGACCTTGGAATTCCAGTCGGGGTTTGAAACTGTGGCTCCTGCACTTGCTACCTATGGGACCATGGGCACATAACTTAATCTCGCCTTTATGTCCTATGGAACAGCAAACCAGATTTTGTCAACTTCATGGCTGTTTGAATAGGCAGCTCTCCAGTGCAGTCGGCTATGCAGACCCCAGCTCCAAGGTACAAAATTGCAGTTGTGAAGTGAAACATTGCCCTCCATCCTTCTGGTGTAGGCCCTTATTAGAGGCAGTATGATTCCTCCCCCTGCATTAAATGTACTCTGCCTGTTCACATACTCAAAAAAATGAATCTTATGTTCCCTACAGAAACACAAAATTAGAATGATCCAACGCAACAAACTGAACAACCCAACCGCCCCAGCCAGTGTAAGGCTAAGACACTGTGCAGTGGGACCAGCAGCAGGGCTTGCTGGCAGCCAAAGGCAGTGGGGGCCCTTTTCCCAGGAAAGAGGCCAGGGTCTTCCGTAGTGCAGATGGCCCATGAGAGGGCACTGAAGACCTGCTCCTCAGCGCAGACAAATGATCCCTTTTCATCTAGTTGGATTGAACATGACCATTTAGCTTTCAACCCCTTGCTGCAGTGATTCTGAATGAGGAGGTTTTACAGAGAAAAATCTCACAGAGAAAATGTCAAATATTCCAATTACTTTCCACTTCTAGAATTTCACAAATCATGAAACATTCTTGAGTAAGAGATTTTTAAGAACACACAGCCTTCAGGGCATGGGGGTGGCTCAGTCGGTTAAGTGTCCAACTCTTGGTGTCGACTCAGATCGTGATCTCAGGTCATGATCTTAAGTCTTGATCTCAGTGTCCTGATGGAGCCCCCTGTGGTGCTCAGTGCTCAGCAGTGAACCTGCTTGAGACTCTCTCTCTCCCCCTCTTCTTCTGCACCTGCCCCCTGCTTGTGCACGTGCATGTTCTCTCTCTACTCTTATAAATAAATCTTAAAAAAAAAAAAAAGAACACACAGCCCCTTAAATTTCAAACTGAGAGTTAAATACATAACCACTTTGAGCCTAAACTCTGCAGACTGAAATGAAACACTATGGATCAGGATTCCATGTTGTGCTAGAAGTTTCACAGGATAAAAATAAATAAATAATCAATCCATTGATTCACCAAAGGAAGAGACCAACAAAACTTTTTTTTATTTTTATTAAGCATTAAACAAGATGAAACATATAAATAAGAACATTTGGGATTATCCCTCTCATAAGTGATACGAACAACACCAGCTCCCCTTTATATACATCCCTGATTTAAAACATCCTCTTTAACATCCCCAAAGTTATTCTTAATGTGCTCTGAACAACCTTTCCAAACTATCAGTAAGACATGCATCTAATATAACTACACCATTTATACCACCTTGTCACACAATTGGAAACATGAGAAAAAGCAATCTTAAGGTACAACTTGTTAGTACAGAAAGTGCTTTCATCAGATAAATCCATATTTATCTTCTTGAGAGATGTAGAGAGGAGGGCATAAAGCAAAACCGAGCCACCCTCCCTCCAGGTTAAGACTAGTTGGAAAATGAAAATAAGACCTTCTCTCAGACAAACAAGTATGAAGAATGAATATAGCGGATTATATTCACACAGAAAAATACACTAGACCCCTAAAGGCCTGTCCGTTTAGAACAAAAGGACAATATTCACAACAGGCCATATACACACATGTTCAGTTCAGAAACATGAGCTCTACTTTCATATAGATCTTCATGAGTCTGAGTAAAAGGATCTAGTATTCATTTATATTTGGATCACTTTAATATATAAGCACAAAGTATTCAAGTTGAAACAGTATCCACTTATATAAAATATGAATTCAGTATTAACTATACATTGCATTACAGTGCTACTTATAGTACTTAAATATATGAACAATTCAATTCTGCATTAAGTGACTGCTATGTAGAAAACAAAGGTACCAGAATTATATCAGAAATAACAAAAATTGGTATTCTAAGATGCCATTTCTGCTCTCAGATTGCTTAGAATCTCCTAGGAAAAGATGACTTAGCTAAAATCTTGTCAATATAAGAAATAATTAGTAGTTACTCCAACTAATGTGCAAAGGCTTTAGAAACACTGGATTAGAACATTTTTTCATGCTGAAAACTGGATATTTCATGGACAGCAGAGTATTATAGTGAAACTTTTTTTCCTCAAGGAAGGGGGAGAAAATGGGGATGATGTGAACAATTTTTGAGGATTTCACACCAAATGGTCTTGATTTTGTCAATCAAATGGGAGGGAAGCCATAAACTTTTAGTTACACAACGAATAAGTCAGAGAGATGAAAAATACAGCATAGAGAATGTAGTTGATAAGACTAATAATTTTGTTTGTTTTTTGTTTTTTAAAGATTTTTTTTTAATTTATTTACTTGACAGAGAGAGAGAAAGAGAGATCACAAGTAGGCAGACAGGCAGGCCGAGAGAGAGAGGAGGAGGCAGGCTCCCCACTGAGCAGGGAGCCCGATGCGGGACTGGATCCCAGGACCCTGGGATCATGACCTGAGCTGAAGGCAGAGGGTTTAACCCACTGACCCACCCATGTGCCCAAGACTAATAATTTTGTACAGTGATAGATGGTAACTACATTTTGTAATGTATATAATTGTTGAATCACTATCCTGTACTGCTGAAACTAATACAATATGTCAACTATACCTCAATTAAAAAAAAAAAAAAAAGAGGCAAGGAGGAGTCTGGGTTGAGACGCGACCTGACATTTATTGATCATATGCTTTCTGCCAGCCACGGTGCTGACTGCTTGAAGCACTCAGGGAATGTAGTGTGTGCCATCTTCCTTGCTCTTGTGAACAAAGAGCTACATTGGCTCATGCTGATTGTCATTAGAAGCAGTCACTCTTCTGCAAGAATCTAACCTAAGGGCTCAACACAACATTCTATAGGTACTGATGCCAAAATATGTGATGATAGCATAAAAGTTGTTGACGAAGCTGGTATTTCAATTAAATATGGTTTAATGCAAAGGAAAAAAGTCCTAAAAAAAAAAAATGGGGGGGAAACAGGGAAAGAAAGTTCCAGCCCAGCCACTGTGAGACAGTGAGATAGACAAAGAATCCAGTAGGGATGAATATTTGTCCCTCTAAATCTGCTGTCTGGTATTACACTGCGCAAATATTTAAAGGTTACCTTGCATCTGTGATAGAGGTACCCTTTCAACGATACTCCCCTACTTTGCTATGTCCCTCTGGGAAAGGAACACACACACCATTTTGATTAAATACTTGCATAATGATGTTCTACAGACACTGCAGAGCAGTTAGAGGCATTCCAAAATAGTCCTACTTAAGCAAAAGTCTATTGTGACAGGTATGTCTTTTTGTGTTTTTGAAAATCATATTTGAGAAAGTTGTAACAGTTCCCGCAAGTATACTGAACGTGAATAATCACTCTCTGGAAATATCAGTAACGGTAATATATCTTCATCCCTCATAGTTACTCATAACTTTGATAGCGTAACTGAGAGGGAAAAAATGAGTCTTGCTCTGAAAATGATTGTGAATATTACATTTGCCACATTGGTGACATTAAAAAAAAAAAGATGTAACATGAGGACTATGTGTGCTGACATTTCATTAAAAGCTCTGTGGACGTTTGTGTATGGCTATTAAGAAGGAACACCAGGAAATGAAGATTACCTTTCAAAAAAGAAAATCATAAGGTAATTCTACTGAACATTTTGAACTGAACAGTGGGTATTTCATGTGAATTTGTGAAAATAACTAGAAGTTGTGGCATTTGTAATAATGTCTTAAAAATACTTGTAATTCCATATGAAAAGCTCTGAATCATTTAATCTTTTTTTAAGCATCTAGTGATTTGTTTTAAGCGTCTGCACATTTTGAATATGTTGAAGTGTATTTTATGTACTCCTGAGTACTGCTGATGTAGTGGGTAGTATATCATCAAATTACCACGGCAGCGATTCTAAGGTCAAAGCCATTGCTTTTGGGTTTGATACATTTTATACATGATTTATGGATTAATTTTATGGAAAATATGTAAGCTATATGTCCCAAAAAGCATTTTATGGCATTATAACAATAAAACATTATAGTTATGGGATGCCCTTCCTCTAGTTATATCAAAGCCCTTTCCTGACATTAGTTAATCCTTGTAATTCCTCCTCCGAGGCAAGGAAGTATTACTTTCACTACCTTTTTTTTTAGAACACAGAGCACACTGGGAGTTTTCACAAGTCTACCTGGATTTAGAAATACCATAAATCGCTGATGCATTTATTCATTCAGTCAGTCTATGATGAACCCTAGAAAATGGGCTAGGACCTGGAGATAGAATGGTCCGGAAAAACAGGAGCACCATTCCATGGCCTCTTTCTTGGGACCTCTTGTGAAATGTGTGAAATACTTTAACTCATGGGGAACCACACAACACAATAAAGTAATACTTCTCTTATCTAAAAGCTCATACTAATAATCTGGGAACAAACCTCTTTACAATATTTTCTAGCAGCCAAAGGCTCAGCCACCAAGTAGCAAAACTGTGTCACCAAGAGGCAGGCTCCTCATGCCACAGAAGGTTGTGAGAATTACTTTACACACATCACTGACAGGGATTGGTTAACTGGTTTCCAAGCCACTGAGTCAAAGCAAAATAAGAAAAGAGAGGGGTAGAGTTATATGGTGGTAAGAAGGTACTCCAACAACAAATATAATACAGATAGCTTCCTGATAAAAAGAAGACACACAGACCTCCACATAAGGCAAATCGTAGGGCTCAAAGTTCACACCAATCAGAGACTGATTATTTTTGGGGGCTGAGAGTCCTGGAATCCATTCTTTCTTTTTTTCTTTCCAATTAACATATAATGTATTATTTGCTTCAGGGATACAGGTCTGTGAATCATTACTTTTACACAACTCACAGCACTCACCATAGCACACACTCTCCCCAATGTCCATAACCCCACCACCCTATGCCTCCGCTCACTCCAGCAACCCTCAGTTTGTTTCCTGAGAGTCTCTTATAGTTTGTCTCTCTCCCTGGTCTCATCTTGCTTCATTTTTCCCTCCCTTCCCCCAACGAATGCCCACCCTGGCCTCTCAAATTCCTCATATCAGAGAGATCATAGGATAATTTTCTTTCTCTGATTGAGTTATTTTGCTTAGCATAATACCCTCTAGTTCCACCCACGTCATTGCAAATGGCAACTATGATGGCTACATAGTATTCGATTGTGTATATATACGACATCTTCTTTATCCATTCATCTGTTGATGGACATCTAGGCTCTTGGAACCCATTCTATCTTGATAATGTTACTGATGATGCCATACTTTCAATGCTCCCTGTATCCAAACTCTTTGACATATGATTTTGCAGCAATTCCATCATGATGTGGAGTCTGCTTCCTCATTCTCTGACATTGGGCTAACCTCATGACGTACTTTGTTCAAAACCATGTGCTGGGAGTGACTGTGCCAGTTCCCAGAGGTCTCAAGAAGCCTTGTCTACTCTGCTTCCCCATGGACTCTGCCACTGCCACGTAAACTAGGCCTCGGCTAGCTAGCCTGGTGGAGCGTGTGGTATCACTAGCAGCAGAAATGAATCACACCACCTATGACCATCTCACATCAGCCAGCTTCCAGCACGCCCTCCCACTGCCTAGAGATATAAGGGCAAGTCCAGTTCAGAGCAGCAGAACCATCTGGCTCACCTGTAGACATATATGCAATAATAAAATTATCTATTATTTTAGATAAGCCTAATCTAAGACTTGAGATCACTATGTTGAAGAGCTCCAAAGGAATCATCCCAACACCCACATGTATATAAAAATATGCTTTCCTAAGTCCTTCCACAAGCTTCAAGATCTTCTTCCTTCCACTGGAGTACTTACTGTGGTCTGTAGACAATATGGACATTTTTGTATTTGTGTTTATACCACCAATCTTTCTCTACATCCATATAATTTTATACCCATGCATAAGCGCACTTTAGAAATCACAACACGGTGATATTTCTCTCTTGTAAAGATTAGCAATGCACATTAGTGTATTAAGGCCTCTGAGAAATCCCACAACAAACTGTCCCAAGACTGACCAGTGTTTTGAAAGACATTTTGGCTTACATAACAGAAGTATACTCAACAGGGCCCTTAATCCAGGAAGAGTGAGACTGTAAATTTACAGAGACTGTAAATCTCAGAAGATTCTACTTTTGTAGTCATAGTAGCCAAGGAAAATTAATTCTTCCTCGATTTGCTTTTTGAGCTATCCTCAACAGACACAGTTTTGCCATATTATGACAAATATGTTTGCATATCTTTGAACATCTTAAAAATGGTATTGGTTGACAGTGATTTTTTAAAATGCAGGTAATAGAAATAATCTAAGTTTACAACAATGAGGAAAGAGTTATATTTATCCACAAGATGGGAGTATTTTTAGCCATTAAAACAATGCTAATTTAAAAAAAAACTTGGAAAATACTTATAATATTATTCTAAGTGACAAAGCAAAAAATATTTTATATTGTGCTATTTCATTTATATAAAATTTACACAGGGATGAAATAAACTGAAAGGTCAACAATGATTTTCTTTGCTTGATGGGATATGGGAAATGTATATATGTGTCAGTATATTTTTATATAATTTCCAATATAACTTAACATAAAACAAACAAAAAGCCAATTCTATTCAGGGATTAAAAAAAAAGTCAATTCTAGGTCGTTGGAAATTGCCAAAGCCATCGTTTACCTGACTAGCTTCAACCTACTTTTCAGTTCTGAGCTTAGATGTGATTTCTTCTGGGACATTATTCAAAACCCTATAACTGCAGTAGATTCCCTTCTTGAGAATGTTCATAGACGCTCTTTACTATCATGACACTTAAAACTTTGTATTCCATCTTCTCATTTACTTGTTTATACAACTTCCATACAATCACCTCTCAGTGCCCAGCTCAGCACTGTAATCCCAGTGCCTAGCAGAGTGACTGGAACGGGGTACCTGTCAAATAAACATTACTGAACAATTGGAAGTTTGAATGTTTTCTCATTTCCTAAATGTACTGCAGAAAATATGGCACAGGGCGCCTGGGTGGCTCAGGGGGTTAAAGCCTCTGCTTTCGGCTCAGGTCATGATCTCAGGGTCCTGGGATCGAGGCCCGCATCGGGCTCCCTGCTCAGCGGGGAGCCTGCTTCCCCCTCTCTCTCTGCCTGCCTCTCTGCCTCCTTGTGATCTCTCTCCCTCTGTGAAATAAATAAATAAAATCTTTAAAAAAAAAGAAAAAAAAGAAAAAAAAAAAAAAAAGAAAATATGGCACAGATAATGTAAAATCTGATTTCTAAAACAATAAAATTTCCCCCTTAAATAATATCTTTCATTAAGGCAGCTGATTTTTTTTGACAACTTAACAGTAATTTAAACATCCCACAAAATTTTACCTATGAGCTCTTCCCTCCACACCCAGTTTAAAGGATAACAGAGATCCCTGTCATTTCTTACATATTTTTATCAGCAGAACTGTCTAAGCACCATAAGGTTACATAGGATCCTACTCAAGGCTCTCGGTTTGCCTTAGGTTGGAATATACTCCTCTAAGTGTATGAATCCAAACCAGTAAATTGTCTTAACATCAAACTCTTACTTAGCTCCAGAACAACCACCTTAATAATGGAAACTGTTTGAATTTCAGAAGTGAAATTCTATTCAATTATCCTCAAAATTTCATGATATGGTATATTCGGGGAAATTTATACATATATAAGAGCAGGAATAATAACATGATTAGTTTTCATTTACTGAATACTTACTGTGTGTTGGGTACAATGCTAAGCAATATACATACATTATGTCATCTGACCCTCAATTTATGAGGCAGATAATATAATTTTACTCTCTAATGATGGGCAAAATTGAAGCAACTATCTTGGGTTTACAATAAGTGCCAGAGTCAGGATTATGAACCACAGAGTTCAATTTATTAATCATATTGTCATTCCTTCTACAAATATTTACTGAGTGCCTATTCTAATAAAGACATTGCTCTGTGTCCTGGGAATATACCACCAAACAAACAGAAAGTCCTTGGGCTCCTCAAGCCTACATTTTAATCAAGATAGAAACTTAAGGGGCACCTGGGTGGCTCAGTGGGTTAAAGCCTCTGCCTTTGGCTCAGGTCATGATCTCAGGGTCCTGGGATCGAGCCCCGCATCAGGCTCCCTACTTCATCCTCTCTCTCTGCCTGCTTGTGATCTCTCTCTCTCTCTCTCTCTCTCTCTCAAATAAATAAATAAAATATCTAAAAAAAAAAGATAGAAACTTAAACACATGTGTGAATGCATACTGTGCAAAGATGGCTGAAGGTCCACCAAAACGTCTATTTCCTCTGTGATAGCATATATTTGTTGCCGAGAAGCAGTTGTTCAGCCAGGTTTAATTTCTCAGCTCCCTTGCATGAAAATGTGGTTTTGTGACTACTTCTTGCCAAGAGAATGCCAGTTAAAGAGACTTGCATTCTCCTTGGGCAAAGGCTTCAAGAAATCTGGT
Organism: Ailurus styani; assembly: GCA_002007465.1. Classification (NCBI taxonomy): domain Eukaryota; kingdom Metazoa; phylum Chordata; class Mammalia; order Carnivora; family Ailuridae; genus Ailurus; species Ailurus styani. The sequence goes on along the minus strand of LNAC01000782.1, from coordinate 527,042 downwards.
GGGGGGTACAACCCCCAATTCCCTGTACCTGAAGTCCTAAAAAACAGAGGAGCCTCCACATCGATGCTGCCTGACTCTCCAAATTACTGCTTGGAGGAAAGATACCTGTCAACCAGTGCGACATGCCTTGGATTGTTCCGTGAGTGATAAACAGCCATCTGTGGGCTAGGGCATTAAACTGGGCTCTATTTTTTTCTTTTTTAAAGATTTATTTATTTGAGAGAGAGAACAGTGGGGAGGGGCAGAGGAAGAGGGAGAGAGAAACCCAAGCTCACCCTGCGCTGAGTGCAGAACCCAATGCAGGGCTCGAACCCATGACCCCGATATCATGACCTGAGCTGAAATCAAGAGTTGAACCCCCACTGACTATGCTACCCAGGTGCCCCTGAGCTTTATTTCTCATAGCAGCTAGCACTACCCTAAGCAATACAGAATATGGTACCTTGATTTGGGTGCTGCCATGAAAATAACCTAAATATGTGACATTAATTTAGTGGCCAAGCAGTGACATCGAACAGATGACACAGTCTAGAAATATGAAGACCTACAGTTGTAAATTATTTGAGAACACTGTTACCTACAATAACGGAGAAGACAGACCAAGCACCTACTTAGCCTATAGATCCAGGAAGTTTGACTTTTGAGTATTAGTTTTTGTCGGGCTACACTTGCTGCTTTTTCCAATGCATTATAAGAAACTAATAAGCTCAGGGTGAAGTTGACTGCTTAGTAAACAGAAACTAAGAAACTTGCTGGGATAGAGAGACAAATGATAAATGACTGTAAATATCCTGAGATGGGAATGATAAATGAAGACAAATGCTTATTAAAAAATTATAATCTAAACAAATATACTCTGTTGGAAACAAAAATAAGACTGTGGGTGTGGCTTCCCAACTCATACATATTGCTTTAGGAGGCCACCATCGGAAGACAGGCATGAGTCTGAGGAATCAAAGAACCAAAGTAGTCTCAAAAAAGTTATATTGGAAACTGTGCTGGTGGGGGTTGGAGTATAGCACACAACATGGGTTGAAAGCAAATAGAGCAAAAGGCTATTAAGTTTTGAGGAAATTGTATTGCCAAAGAAACCATGAGCCTGGCCTTTAAAAAGCCTTGGACTCAAACCCTTAAAGCAATCCTTGGTCTCCCAAAGTTTCATGAACAGGAAGCAAATCACAAAAATTGTGTAGCCTCTAAAAAAGGTATTTCCCCAAAAATCACTTCAGATGTGCCCATGGAGAAAACTGAACAAGGAAGAGCTTCTTAGAGGGTAAGAAAAGAACTACAGACAACAATGGAGAAGGAAGTTCCTCCCAAGTGCAACCTAGGTTCTAACCAAGAGAAGTCCTCCACCGTAAAAGCAGAGTCTTCATAATCCCTCTCCTAAGGATTCCATTATTGCTCTGGACCGCTGACTGACATGTGATTGTCCATCTTCCCTGTTCTGAATGGGAACTGTGTCATCCATATGTTGCCCCTGTTCTACCACTTTATTTAAAGTTAAGAGAGTGATTATTTTCATCACCGCCACCTCCTTGCAAATAGGTGAGGGAATGTGACTAGTTAGGACCAAAAGATTCTGAATAGGATATACATGCCCATTCTGGACAAAGATTTTAAGATGTGAGCGTGCTTCCTACACACTCATTTCCCCCTTCTGCTGCCTTCAGATGTTAGGGAATAATACCTAGATGAAGGACATTTAGGAGTATGAAACCTCACACGGAGAATAGCTGTCTGCCAAACAGGAACATTTATCTTGCGCTACTGCACAAGCAATAAATAAACTTCTATAGTGCTAGCTAGAACTATCAGAGTATGTGGTGATCCATTTGTTACCCTCCCCCTTAGCCTACCCTAAGTAATCTGCATCCACAATAAAATTCTAAATAGATGAAGTTCTAGGAAGAAAATAAAACATGGTGATGGACAGAGCTACATTCCAATTCGCTGGGATGACTGAAATAGGAAGATCAGAAAAGGTATCTCTGAAGAGGTTACAACTTAGTTGAGAAAGGAGGAGTCTGGTAGATTTTGGGACAAGCAATTGGGGCAAAAATTGTAGCCCATGTAAAACTCTTAATCTATAAATGAGTTTTATACTTCTAACAAAGAGCAAAAAGGCCAGAGTGGATGAAGTATAGATAGAAAAGGGAGAGAGGATGGACTTGGTGAGTGTTGCACCTTATTGGCTTAGGGAGAAGATCAGACAAACCTGAAGTCTAATGGGAAACTCTTGGAAGGTTTTAGGTATAATGACATAAACGACCTAGTTTATCCTCCAGGTACGTGGAGAATGACTTTAGGTAAGCAAGACTGAAGAATGAGGTTACCACAGGACTCCAAGCATGGGATAGTGGTGGTATACCTGGAAGAGCAGTGCTGTTCATGCTGAAATGTGGTCAGGTCGGGCTATACATCTTGGAGCTAGAGCTAGAAGGGCTTGCGTATGGATTGGATGTTCTGGGTGAAGGAAAAATGAGAAACCAATGATACTTATAGGTTTGTCCCCAAAAGCCAAGTGGATGGTGGTATTCTTTGCTAACATATGAAAACTAAAGAAACATTTAGTTGACTATATGTGGGAGAGGGAAGAATTGTCTATGTGTCTGTACTTTTAGCACAGCACCTCACACAGGTTATGAATTAACTATAAATTTTTAATATAGGTAAACTAATCTATGTTTGTTATCAGGTTGCCCCAAAGGGGTGCTAACCTTTGGAAGTTTTATTTTTTTTAAGATATTTATTTATTTGACAGAGAGAGAGACATCAAGAGAGGGAAAACAAGCAGAGGGAGTGGGAGAGGGAGAAGAAGGCTTCCCGCTGAGCAGGGAGCCAGATGCAGGGCTCAATCCCAGGACCCTGGGATTATGACCTGAGCCGAAAGCAGACACTTAACGACTGAACCACCCAGACACCCCAACCTTTGGAGGTTTTAGAGGGACTCAGTAAACGTATCGCATCTCCATTCTTCTGAAGTCTCAATTTGAACTTGACTGAGAAACAAATCTGGAAACCACCAATTATGTAAAGATCTAAATATCACTTTCATAAATAATGATGCTCAGGTGCCTGGGTGGCTCAGTGAGTTAAAGCTCTGCCTTCGGCTCAGGTCATGATCTCGGGGTCCTGGGATCGAGGCCCGCATTGGGCTCCCTGCTCAGCAGAGAGCCTGCTTCCTCCTCTCTCTGCCTGCCTCTCTGCCTACTTGTGATCTGATCTCTCTCTGTGTGTCACAGGCAATTCTGAAAAAAAGCATGCCTACATTACAGTGAGGTTCCTAAACACATAATGGAGAACATATGACAATATGTACTTTCTGAGAAACAAGGCCAGAAATGCCTGAGACACACATGTGTAGGTAACCCACCACTAAAGCCACCATCAACTAGTTAAATGTGTCCCATTGTTCGGAGAGAAGAGCGAGGCAACAGATCATCAGTCCACAAATGTTACCTACTCAAAAATATAAAGGACAGGAAAAGAAGTTTCTACCTTAAAACAAATACAAATTAGTGAATATTACAGATGTCTAGAAAATACCCATATGGATATAACAAGGACAAAAGGAGGGAATTTACAATGAATGGATGTCTTTTGAAAGAGGGGCAGACATGTAAGAAATGGCCTTTTCCCTGATACTTTCAAACCCGGCTCTTGAAACGAAGGCACAGATTGAAACAAAATTGAGATTTTACTTTACTTCAGATAGTAAAAGAAGAAAAAACAACTAGAAAGGAGAAACAAATGTCTTGTCCATTAGTTGGATTTGAGGTGAAATTCTGTTTTCCTATTTTCCAATCTCATATTATATGGGTGGCTCCTACCCAGGGGAAGAAACTGTCACCCTTCGTCCAGCTACAAGCTGCCAGCTCCCATTCCATCACTGTCACCACTTCTCCCAAGTTCCTGATGATTTCCCTGACAGAACTGATAACTCCATCTGAGGATTCTGGTCCTTGGGCCTTTCATCTTTATTCTTTCTTGACTAACCACTCTTCCCTGAGGGATTAAACAGTAAAACTACTAAAAAGAGTCGACACAAAGGAAGGAAATAGGCTGCACAAAATGCTGTTCTTGGCCACCAGGCTAGCTCAAAGCTCCTTACATTCCTTTCATTTCACGTTTAATCTGTGGACTAAGAAGGCGTTGCTCACAGGTCCTTTCTGTCCTCATGCTTCTGGGGTTCTGCTCGGCATTACAGGGAACTACATCTCCCAGATCCCCTTCCTGACGTAGGTTCTCCACCTCAAGGCACTGGCAGAAGACTGGGAGGGGCGGAAAGCAGGACGAACCCCAGCAGCTACTAGACTCTTTCCAGTGTCCACTGACAGCCACTGTGCCTACAGTCCTACCTCATGACTGGCAGCCCCCAACATGGCACTAGCCCCTGCCATGTCAACTCTAAGAACACTCCTCATCCCTTCCATTGTCCCTCCAAATCCAGGAGTGATAACAGCTTCCAGTGGTTTCTAAACTCTAGAATAGTTCGCCACCTTCTGTTGAGCTTCTCAGCTCTTGCATCCAATTCCCTGTTAGAGCCCCTCTGTGAAAGTATCTAGGATGGTTGCTTGCATATAGACTGGAAGGTAGCTGATACGGGCAATGTGTATGTGGGTTTTGTTGTAAGTTTGTTTATATTCATTATGCCAGGAAGATGCAAACTATGGCCTTCGGGCCCACTGCTTGTTTTTGTAAGTAAAGTATTATTGGAACACAGCCATGCTCATTCATTTAAGTATTATATATAGTTGGGTTTGTGCTACAACAGCAGAGTTGAGTACCTATGACAGAAACTTTATGGCACTCAAAATCTAAAATATTTACTACCTAGCCCTTCACAGAATATGTTTCCTGACTCTTGCACTAAATAAAATAAGACCTTGCATCCAGAGGCCTAGGTGGGCTCTGTGATCATTACAGTCTAGACCAGCACTATCCAATAGAAATATAATGTGAACTACCATGTAATTTTAAAATTTTCCAAGGTGAATCAATTTCAACAATATAATTTTATTTAAGCCAATGTATCCTATAAGACTTTCAACAAGCTGCCAATATAAAAAACTGTTGAGACATTTCACAGTTTTAGTACTATGCCTTCAAAATACACCGTGTATTTTACATTTATAGTACCACATTTGGGATACTATATTTTCACCGCAAATACTCGATATTCCTATGTAGAGTTCATAAAATTTATAGTTGACAAATGTAGATGTACAGTACACAACCCATAATAACTGATAAAACAAAAATAGTGACAACACTAAATGCTGGCCAAGATGCAGATAAACTGGCTCATTCATGCATTGCTTCTGGGAATGTAAAATGGTACAGCCACTCTGCAAGCAATTTAGCTCTTTCTTATAAAACTAAATATGTTGACAACCAGATGATCCAGCAACTGCACTCTTGGACATGTATCTCAGTTAGATCAAAACTTATGTTCACACACAAACCTGCACACAAATATTTTATTGTAGCTTTACTCATAATAACCCCAAGCTGAAAAAAATACAAAAGTCCTTCAACAGGTAAATGGTTACACAATCTGTGGGACATCCATGCACTAGAACATTACTCAGCAATTAACTATTGAAACATGGAACAATGTGGATAAACCTCAAAATTAAGTGAAAAAACTCAGACTCAAAAAGAAGCTTGCCATACAATTCTACTTACATAGTATTCTTGGAATGACAAAATTATAGAAATAGAGAATAGATTATAGAGGTTGCCAGGGTCTGGATGGGAGAGGTAAGGAGGAATGTAGGTATGAATGTGAATATAGTGTGTAAAAAAATAAAAGGGCACATGAGGGATTCTTGTGGTGATGGAAATGCTTTGATTCAAACCATATAATGTCAATATCCTGGTCGTTATCTTGTGCTATCGTTTTGCAAGATGTTATCATTAGAGAAACTGAGTCAAGGGTACATGGGAACTCTCTGCACTATTTCTTACAACTGCAGTAAATCTACAAAGTAAAAAGTTAATTTTCAAAGAAATAGATTCACACAATCAAGTTTCTCTCATAACTAAAAGTTTTCCAACAACTGAATCAAGTATCAGTTTATAAATTTTAAAAGTTGATTAAATTTTTAAAAATTAGAAATTCAATCCTTAGTCACCCTTGCTACATTTCAAGAGCTAAAAAGCCACACATAGTGAGTGGCTAAATCAGTATGCAGAGTGACTCTAGATCCTCTTTTTGGGCTACAACAGCTAAAATATAGCCAAATTTGAGCCATTCAACAAGAGAATGGCCATACCAAACCACTCCCAGAAAGCACACTTCCTACAAAGAAATACACATGTCTACTTTAAAAACTCTGCGATTTGAAAAGAGGTAATGAAACCTCCACAGTATTAAAAACTAACCAGTTGTGACAAACTGCTTATAGAGATGCATTGTTCTTTAGACAGCCAGCTAACAGGATGTTGCTTCCAAGATAAGATGTACATTTCCTCCTTCTACTCCCTTATTTTAAAAGGAGGAATACAGTAAATAAAAGTGAATTATTTTAGATTACAGCTTTTCCCACCAACCCTTATTTCTGCATGAACAATGGGTTTAGTATGATGAGCGGTGACGGGGACGACACATGTTCACAAAGGGAAGCTGATGCTGTGCTCAGAAGGTCCCTCTCTTTGACAAGATGACAAATGAAACTGGGAGATGAAATGAAATTGCGGCTCCCGCACACTCTGGCCATTCGCCATGCGGAAGGGCCGTGGGGGACCGGTGGAGGTGGTCTCTGGGAATGGAGCACCGAAGAGAGGTGGGCAGGGTTCAGGGGTTCTGTGCCCTTGATGACCCCAGTGATTAGCTGCTCCATGAAACAAGGGCAGGGAGTGGGGCTCCTACAACTTCACATGCTGTGCTCTTCATGTGTGTGTTCCCACTGGTGGGGACTTGGGTGAGGTATGCTCCCTTTAAATATACAGCCTTTGGATCGGGTCATGAGAAAATCAACAGAAACAATTTTCTAAAGGAACTGCAGCAGTTGAGCAGTTCAGGAAAGGAGTCAACAGCTCCTGGGTCAAGCCCTCCACCACCTGGACCTTTCTGTCTGCCCACATTTCATGCCTCCACTCTCCACTCATGTTGGCCTGCCTGGAACACCTGCTGGATTGCCCCTGCACCTTTGCCTCAGCTACCTCTGCCTACAAGGACAGGGACTGTTCCATTTCCTTTTATTCTAAAGTCCTGGTTAAAGCACATCACCTGGAAATCCAACCCAGCTCTAAGTGAGCTTGCCTTCTGCGGGATTTCCGTAGCAAATAACAACAACAGCTACCACAGGATTGCAGTCATATATGGAATCTAAAAAACAAAATGAGCAAAGAGAAATAAACCCACAAATATAGGAAAAAACCCACAAGAAAACCTACAAAAACTGCTGGTTGCCAGAAGGGAGGTGTGGGGGAGGATGGGCAAATTAGGTGAAGTCCAGTGGGAGGCCCGGGCCTCCAGTTATGGAATGAATAAGTCATGGGAATAAAAGCTACAGTACCGGAAATGTAGTCAATAGCATTGTTAATAGTTTTGTATGGTGACAGATGGTAGTTACCCTTCTGAGCACAGCATAATGTATAGACTTGTCAAATCACTATGTTGTACACCTGAAACTAAGGTAACATCGGCTGTCAACTATACTCAAATTTAAAATTTTTAAAAAATAATCTTAAAAAATAGTAACAGCTGCCCTTCATTGGGCACCTCCACGTTCCCAGTTGTGAGGCCGCGATTCATGCTCCTTAACTTAGTCCTCACAAACCTATTGGGAATGAATCATTATTCCCATTTTGCAGACAAGTAAACTGAGGATCAGAATGATTAAGTAGCTAGCCTAAGGTCACACAGCAGGTAACTGTCAAAACATTCAAATGCAAACTTTCTTCTGTCTCCAAAACCTATGCTTTTATCCCTGTACTATTCTATTAACTCAGGACACAGGCATTTAATCAAACTACACTTATGGAGCATCTGATGGATGCCAAGCACTGCCAGGCACTAAGGACACTGTAAGTAATCAATTAAAGTCACTCACAATATAATCATAAGTGCACTTTGTAAAAATATATACAAAGAATTATAAGGTTTCACAGAGATATGACATCTACAGTGGGTTGGCTACGTTTGAAAACTGAGCAGGTAGAAAGGGCCTAGTCAAAGGCCTGGAAAGGGATGGGAGGATACAGGACGATATATTCTAACTGGAGAAAAGGCAGGTTCCAGCGTAAAGAATTCTGAAAGCCCGGAGACTTTCAGAACATAGTTCAGCAGCATACTAGAAATACGGTCAAGGACAGGTTGTAAGGAATTGCACTGTCACGTGTAGGATTTGGCTGGTATTCTGAGGGTAAATAGAGCCACACAAGGATTCTTAAGCAGAGGATGATCAGGTCACATCACTATCTGTTTCATTTATTCTTCAAGTATACATTGAGTATCAAGCATTGTGCGGAAATTGGAGACATAAATAAGAGTTTCCAGTTGAATGGTGGAGCGAAGCAGATCAGACCAACAACTACAGAAAAATAAGGCGACTCCTAGACAGAGATGTGAGCAGGGTGATATGAACACAGCCAGGGGGCACTGCTTAGAATGGCAGGGGACAGTTCCCTGCAAGAGATGCCATGCTGGGTGGCTGGAGGATGGGCTGGAAGGTGTCAGATAGGGAATAAAATGAGAGGATTAAACCAACACTAAGAACATTTTTGAGAATCATTTCATAAAAAAGATTAACCTATTTGCTGATGTACTAGAATAGGTATGGGGACAAGGAAGAGATAGAGGGAAGAACTGGGTTGTGATTAAAACCTTTAGTCCAAGGGCACCTGGGTGGCTCAGTGGGTTAAAGCCTCTGCATTCAGCTCAGGTCATGATCTCAGGGTCCTGGGATCGAGCCCTGCATGGGGCTCCCTGCTCAGCAGGGAGTCTGCTTCCTCCTCTCTCTGCCTGCCTCTTCTCTGCCTACTTGTAATCTCTCTCTGTCAAATAAATAAATAAAATCTTTAAAAAATAAAAATTAAAAAAAAAAAAAACCTTTAGTCCACAGTCACTATGGGATGGCCAAGTATTTGTACACAATAAGAGGAACTGCCAAAAATTCACAAACAGAAAGAGAATTGTATAGGAAGAAAATACTGGAAATGGAAGAACAGAATGCCAGATAATATCATACTTTTGTTATTTTTTTTAATACTAATCATTACATTATTTAGCTAATGATAGTAAATATTGACCCTTTTCACTCAGCAAAATAGTACATGTTTGACCTTAATAAAATAATAAATCCTATTTTATTTGCTTTCTTGCTCCATAGGTGTCTTGCAGGGTACAAACTGAATTCCCTGGAAATGTGAAGCCTACATACACAAATATACAACAGAGTTCTCCAGAAACCATATCTTGCTTGTTGCATCAGTCTGAGAGCACAGATGTGTGCTTCTGAATCCTTGTAGTTTTCTAAAATTTTCCAAGGTTTAGAATGTAGCTTTGTACATTTCCAGAGATTGTCTCAGTACTTCTGTTGTGCCCTTATGAGCTTTCTTTGGTTTTACTTGCTATGAGCTTCATAACCTCATTGCCAACCAATCAATCATTATTTTCAAGCCTTAAAATTGTCTCTATGCTTATGTGGAAACACAGTAAGAAGCATCTTTGCTGTCCCATATTATAATATTCTTAATTTTTTTTAAAAAATTCTAAAGCTTAGGGCGCCTGGGTGGCTCAGTGGGTTAAAGCCTCTGCCTTCGGCTCAGGTCATGATCTCTGCCTCCTGGGATTGAGGCCTGCATCGGGCTCTCTGCTCAGCAGGGACCCTGCCACTCCCTGTCTCTCTGCCTGCCTCTCTGCCTACTTGTAATCTCTCTCTGTGTGTCAAATAAAATAAATAAAATCTTTAAAAAAAAATTCTAAAGCTTAAAATATGATCTATGTGTTTTTTAAACTTAATTTATTCTAAAAATAAAATTTATAATGTATTTTCTTATATTTAAGGACAGATTATTAGTTTTAAAAAAGAGAGAATTCAAGACTCACTTTCTCAACACACAGCAATATCAATCTACATGTAAAAATGTTGAAAAAGATCAGTTATTGACTGAGGAAAGGAAAGACTCCACTCCAAAGAAAGTTAAAATAAATATAAGTCAAAAAGTGTCTTTCCCTCAGCCTCACAGACATTAAATTTGTCTTACTGCATCATATACAAGAGAACTTTTGGACATATTATAATGGTGCCGGCTAAGGCACAGCATTAATTTTGAATACAACTGCTCAGCATTTAAAGAAACAGGAATTGGATATTTCTTTTTGATTAGCTCTTCAAAAGTTAAAAACGATTGTGCACAACTCTTCAAACTAGAAATGAAAAGCCATGCGTGCATCTTAGAGCATAAGACATGTGTTGCACTGAGCGGAGAGGGGCCCGCAGAACCTGAGGGACTACCAGAGTCTGTACAACAGACACAGAGAGAACAAGGCTGTCCTGACAGCAAAGTGTGGGAGCCAGAAACCCATGCTTCAGTGCATGCTCAGTTCTGCTTGGCTATCTGTTTCACGCACTGGCATCTGCCCTTGCAAACCCAAATACTGTCCCTACAACATTAAGAATACACTAGCCCCCCATGATGACTTCAGAATCAGCTCATTAGACTTCAGCTCACATGTGCTGCCTGCTTCCCACTTGCTGAGCCAGACCACTCCCCACACTCGCCTCCCCTGCCCCATCCTCCTGGCAAGCAGTTGGTGTCCTGTCCCTTCTATTCTCTCCAAGGTGCAAATCTCTCCTCCAACCTCTTTGCAAAATTGGTTCCACCCCCACCAATGATTACATTTTTCTTATAAAATGAAAGAGAGACAGAGAAAGAGAGCACAAAGCCCCTTCTTTCAACTCCAGCTTGTTTGCTTTAAAAAAAAAAAGATTTTATTTATTTGTCAGAGAGAGAGAGAGCACAAGTAGGGGGAATGGCAGGCAGAGGAGATGTAGGCTCCCCACTGAGAAGGGAGTCCGATGTGGGGCTGGATCCTAGGACCCTGGGATCATGACCTGAACCGAGAGCAGATGCTTAACCAACTCAGCCACCCAGGTGCCCATCAACTCCAGTTTTGCCTCAAGTTACTATTCTATTTTTTGTTGCTTTCTGGTTACCAATAGTGGATGCAGACTATAGGCCCACAACCCCTCATCCACAATGCTAAGGTACAAAAAGCTCTAAAAACAATAAATACTGTTTTACACACACATATATGTACATACACATATTCTGTAGTTTATTTGAGAGCAAAACCTGATCTTCTAATTTGACAGTAAAATCTGCAGGAAACTAACATTTGAACTGAATTTTCTTATACTCTGCAGTGGAAATATCACCATGACTGATTACAGTGTGCTGGAGGGTGCCATGCACCATAAAGTACATAATGCACTACATTATATTTTTAAAACACCCACAGTTGGAAAGGCATCCAGCTCCCAGCCCTTGGGGTAAAGGACTGTAAACCTGCAATATTTTTCATATCAATCTCCATAGTTAGGAGCAACTGTGAAAGTATTTACACTATATCCGTGATTAATACAGAGGCTGATAGGAAACACCAGTGGTTTCTGACTTAAGAAGTCCGACTACAGAACTGCGGTCTAATTCACACGACAGCACTACATTAAGGGGCATTAACATGTCTAGACACTCTTCATATACCATTTAATATTCTCAGAGAATGTATCCTGGTCCACGTATGGAGAGCTGTCTTAATGAAATAAACCCTGATGATCCCCATGAGAATCAAACAACAGACATAAAGAGAAAATTACTACGGCTTCTCTCCCTGCTGTGAGCCTGTAGGAGCAAGTTTTTACAGAAAGATGTGGGCAGTGGGGACTGGGGCTCACACCCAGGCATCAATGTTTGTTCAGTTTAGCAAGGAGGTAAGATTATATGTACCATCAATCCAAACTGAGATCAAAATTGATCCCTCTAAAAGATGTAGTTTGAGAAAGATGGTGACAGATGACATCTGTCAAAAATATCTCCCAAAGTCTGCTGTGTACTCTGTTCTTATATACCCTGCAACTCTCCTATTTATTGTTATTCTTTTACTTTAGGAAATAAAGAGAGGGTCACGAGTCTGCACAAAGCCGCTGATAGAATTCTTATTATTATTTGGTGGGGAAAGTTCAAGGTCTCCTTCATCTAATTATTCATCCAACAAACCCCCATCAGTCTTTAGATGGGAAAGAGCAACAGGGGTAAGGTTGAAGGCTCTGAGGTCAGGCTGACGGGGCTGGAATTCTCTCCTGTGGCTTTGGGACATGATTTCCCCTCTCTGAGCCACTCTATTGCTCATATACGAGATTAGGAGGCACCTTCCTCTGGGGGTTCTTGTGAAGATTACAGGTGATTTTCCATGTAAGGCACTTAGCAGAGTGTCTGACACAGAGTAAGCATTCAGCAAACGTTAGTATAGCAGGATATGAACATTCCGACTCTTTTATTATGCAAATTTAATTATTTTGTTTTACCATTCACTGCTGCACTGGAAAAAGAGAACACAAATTTTGCCAATTCTCTTCATCTCCTAAGAGGTTTCGATGATTTAAGTCTTCTCTGCTCCCAAGGAAAGGGGAAGTGGCTTTTGTGTGCCACCAGATCGGGTTCTGAAAATCAGAGGACATCAAAGTCTACTTTTGAAAGAAAAAGAGAGTATCTGGTATTTAGGGAAGGAATAAAGAGTCTCAGAGAAGCGGGAAGCAGAGCGGGATTTCCTGAGATTAGAAAGAGATTCTTTAAAGTAGGAGAAATGGTACGGGAGAGGGTTTTAGCTCTGGGATAATAAAGACTCAGGTCTTATAACACCAACTGCACTGAGGGAGGCAGAAATTAGCTTCAAGGAATGAAATATGGTTATGTCAAGAGAGGTGGGCTCAGATGGCCTTGAGCTCTACCCCCACCGATGACTTTCAGTCCCACCCACAGCACCAGGCAGCTGCAGAGACAACGGCCGTCTCAGGAGTAACCTCCGTGAACACATGGGTGAGAACTGGAAACGCTCCAATAGTAGGATGCGAGCTCAGTGAGGGAGGAGTCCCTCAGTTAAACCAAGTTACATCTCCTAACAGTCCGCCAGAGGATTTCAGAGACAACAATCACGTGTACCCACAGCCATAAGTAAGGGCATCTTGAAATGCCTGGGGCTTAGAATGAGACTCACACTCACACTTCAGGGATCATCATCCTGATTCTCGATAGCTACTTGTGAGAGGCTGTGGGTGCACAACAATGAGCAAGACATATGGCCACTGCCCCCGAGAGTTTATAATTTAAGAAGAGAGACAGACACCTCAAAAGCAATTTTATTAAGTTGTGGTGTTGTGTGTTGTAATATAGGAAATCTGAGCTAAATGGGGCACCAAGGGAACAGGACCAAGTCTAGGGATCAGGGATGGCCTCTCTGAGGGTATGAGGGTAAAGCTGAGCCTCAGGAAGTGAGCAGTTAGGCAGGTGAACCCTTCCAGGCTCGAGAACCGCACATCAAATCTTCGAAGACCAAAAGAGCACGATAGACTTCAAGACACGGAAGATGTCTGCTGGGACAGGGGCATAGACAGCAGGGGAGGAAAAGGCCTGAGATGAGGTCTGAGGGAGGCAGAAGTCTGATCTCTGAAAGCCAATCTCATTGAATGTCTCCAGTGAATTTACCCAGGCAGCTCTCACTGTCCTGACCATGAAGATAAGCTAGAGGAAGGGGATGAGGGAGAGGCCAATGTTGAGCAGACTGAATGGGGAATTCCAAGGGGGGGCCAGGGAAGCTCGGAGCTGGGTGAAAGAACTCCATGTGGTGGCAATGTGTGTGCACCAGTGCTGTGTGGGGGCGCTCTGGGCAAATTAGTGAGGACGTCAATCCAAATTAATGAGGGAATACAATATATCTCTTTCATACTGGAAATAGCATAGACCACTTCTATGGACTGAATGTTTGTGTCACCCTAAAATTCCTTGAGGCCCTATCCCTCAATGTGATGACATTAGAAAATGTGGCCTCTGGAAGGTCATCACAATGGGATTAGCGCCCTCAGAAGAGACCACAGAGCACTCTTTCTCAGTCTCTCTCTCTCTCTTTCTCTCCACAGCCTCTACCCTGCCAGATGAGGCCATAGCCAGAAGGCCACCTTCTGCCAGCCACTAAAGGAGTCCTTACCAGAACCTGCACATGCTGGCGCCTGGATACCTGATCTCACAGCCTCCAGAATGATGAGGAAAAAATATCTGCTGTTTTAGGCACCCAGACTATGGGCCTTTTGTTACAATACCCAAAGATGACTAAGACAGGCATTTAAACTTTTCTAGACCAAATAAAAGTACTCTAGGACTGACAACACTTGAAAACTCCAAGCTGAGGGAATGGTGTTAAGGAAGCAGGCATGGCTCTGAGCTTTGTGGAAAAGCACCAACGAGAACTGTCAATCCTGGCCTGCAGGTGAGGAAACGTGTCTTAAGCAATGAGCCCAGCTGTACGCACGTACAGAAACACCAAGGAAAGGGCCACAGTCACGCAGGCGCCCAATCACAAGACCATTCACAACTCATCTCCTCGACAAAACTGTTTGCACCCACACTAAACTGTGCTGACAGAAACCATGACCCCACAAGTAGTTGCACAAACATCTGAACATTGAGCATGAAGCGGAAATCCTGATTCAACCACGTGCTAGCTCCGCTGCTCTGGATTTCCTAGTTTCTCTGGACTTCACTTTTCTCCATAGGAAAACACAGGAAATGATTGCTTTCCAGGCTCTGTTGCTAGCAGAAACCCAGTCAACCAGCTCAAGCAAAAGGTGACTTCGTTGTAAGGATTTGGAGAGTGACACAGATTCTACCAGAAGGACACGCAGTCAAGTATTCCCAGGAGAGGGAAGCAAAAACTAGAAAGCTTGTGGAGAGCAATTACACTCTCAATGGCTCTGCCTCTGCTTTACGTCCTCATCCACAAACTGTGGTTCCCAAATTGAAGGTGAAGAACTGTGGCTCTCCATAACCACCCTGTTAATGTCTAGTTACTAACAGAGACTAACCAGTTTCTGCAAATCTTAGTTCCTAATTCATGGGAGAGGACCTGGGTGGCCCAGCTCTGCTCCTGAGATAGCAAGACACTTAAACCAGCCTGGTCCCTAAAGCTCTCTCCCTGCTGGGGGCTGGGTGGGGGGAGGGAGGGCAGGGAGAGGTGGGGAGTAGGGGTTGGGCGTGGATCTTATTTTGTTTAATTATTATTTGCCCCAGGGGTACAGGTCTGTGAATCATCAGGCTTAACCTTTCACAGCATGGGCATGGATCTTAAAGAAAGACCTGTTGAATGACAGGGAATTCCCCACAGAGAAAGCTCAGAACAAGCTGTGTTGAGGATTCTTTAATTGCCACATGTAGAGTGGCTAGCAAATAGAATAATCAGTATGTTATAACCTAGCAATGAAATCAAGTAAACAGTCATTTCATGCACAGTTATCCTGACTGGCTGAAATGAAACCGCCTGAGTGGGTATGGCATTTGACCCATGAATTCCTCACCATGTGAGCATTTCTCCGGTAAGTCTATACCCCAGGCATATTTTATTCAGTTGTTATATTTGGAAATACTACAATTCACTTACTATTTAAAAGAGTTTATTTATGAGAAAGCATAAGATAGGGCCATGTTTCAGAAATCCTTATGCAGTCTGTTAAATGTGCAAATGAAAGCAGAAGGAGAATTATCAGTCATAACCCAAGTGGAGTAAACACGCACTGGGAGACCCGAGGCACCAGCATCCAATGTTAGGAAGCTGTGGTTGTCCTACACTTCTCAGATGTCGTTTAAAGGGCCTTGAGTTTGGTTCTCCAGTGTTCAATAATTACCTGAATGCCACAGGAGTACTGAATTTACTGAACAAATAGATACACTCTGAATAACAAGTTTTATTTGGACACAGAAAGAATGGAATATGCAGGCTTTTCTTCCAGTGAGACCTATTAACCTACCCTTTAAGAGTTAAACCAAATCATCAACATCTAGAAAGACACGTTTGCTTTGCCTGAATAGATGCCCCTTTCCACGCATTCCTCTAGTGGGATCTTATTACCTTATTACCAAAGATAATCAAGTTCAAGTTCNATACACTCTGAATAACAAGTTTTATTTGGACACAGAAAGAATGGAATATGCAGGCTTTTCTTCCAGTGAGACCTATTAACCTACCCTTTAAGAGTTAAACCAAATCATCAACATCTAGAAAGACACATGTTTGCTTTGCCTGAATAGATGCCCCTTTCCACGCATTCCTCTAGTGGGATCTTGTTACCTTATTACCAAAGATAATCAAGTTCAAGTTCTTAAATGGTTATGCAACTATCTTTTGCATAAAGAGCTAACAATGAGATGGAGCCTCGTTGCTGATGTGGAAATCCGTTATTTAAAGTGTTCTGACCAGGGCACCTGGGTGACTCAGGTGGTTAAGCGTCTGCCTTCGGTGCAGGTCATGATCCCGGATCCTGGGATTGAGCCCCATGTCAGGCTCCTTGCTCAGCAGGGAGTCTGCTTCTCCCCCTTCCCTCTGCTATTTTCTTTCTCAGATAAATAAATAAAATGTTTTTTAAAAAATAGAGTATAGGGGCATCTGGGTGGCTCAGTGCGTTAAAGCGTCTGCCTTAGGCTCAGGTCATCATCTCAGTATCCTGGGATCAGGCTGCCTGCTCGGCGGGGAGCCTGCTTCCCCCTCTCTCTCTCTGCCTACTTGTAATCTCCCTCTCTCTCTCTCTAATATATAAATAAATAAAATCTTAAAAAAAAAAAAGAGTGTTTTGACCATCCAACTCTGGATCACCCTAGATGGATATCTTCTTCCAGAAAAAGTAGGTCTGTAAACACAGTTACCCCAGTATTAGCTATATTTGAATTGAACATTGAGTTCATAAAAAATTAATCTGGGAAAATTAATGAAAATGAATGTCCTTATTCCAAGTATATTTCCAGATGCCCCATGGAGACCCAAAGGTGACTAAGGCGTGGTCTCTTCTTTCGGAGAATTTATAATCTAGGTCATGTAAAAGGATGTAAGCCTTTCAATAAACAAAAGTGGGCTCAGCTAATGGATGAAGATACCAACAACGAAAGAGAAATGACTGAGAAGGGGAATTCAGAAGTAGAAGAGGTGAAACAGGCTGTAGGGCTTAGGAAGAGGCTTCAGGAATAGGTAAAATTTTAGTTGGGTCTAAAGGGATGGGTGGGATACACAGCACAGGAGAAGAAAAAAGAGCTCGTGATGCTGCATAAGCAAACACAGTTGGCCAGGCCAGAAAAGCACTTGCAGGAGACACTATATACAGCAGCCACATAGACACAGAAGGTTCCTAAAAGGCAGCAGTGTTCAGTTGAGGCCGATTTCAGCTCCCAGGAGCATTAGGCAATGCCCAGAGAGACACTTTCAACTGTCACAGCTGGAGAGGGGATGCTACTGCCATAGAATGGGTACAGGTCAGAGATGCTGCTGAACATTCTAGAATGTACAGAACAGCCCTCCAAGAATTATCTGACTCAAAACCTCAAAAGTGCCAAAGCTGAGAAACCCTACTATAAGAACAGCTTAGGAAGGGTTTGAGGTAGCTCGCTGAAGTAACCTTCTCTACACCAAATGAAAGAAAAAAGGCGGGGGCCTGTTTAGGAGACAAATAAATAGTATGTGAAGTTTTAGAGGTAAAGCCTCCTCATTGAGGGCCTCATATGCAGATGGGGTGGACTAAGGTCACAGGAATGATTCATTACATGGTCAAAACCTCCATTTCAAACCAACAAGATCTATCCCCAGCCCCATTTCTTACTGGTGGTTTCAAAGGGAAACAGGTCAGAGAATGTAAATAGTTCAGCATCCCTATTAGGAAGATGAATCAAGGTACAAGTTCTACTAATGAAATACTAATAGAAGCACCTTGATGATAATGTTAATCAAGATAATGATAAAAATATTATGTTAATTACTTCCTGAGAAGTCTTTCCTTGCCACTCTCTGTAAAATAGTCTCCTCCAACATTCTTATCTCATCTTGCTATATTTTCTTCATAGCACTTATCCATGCACAAATATCAGAAATCATGTAGGTAGGTAGGTAGGTAGGTAGATGAGAGAGAGAGAGATTTCAATTTTTATTGACTGCTTAGCACACTGGAATGCAAGGTCTGGGAAGTCAGGAATTTAAATCCATTCTTTGATGTAGTTCTAAATTTAGAGAGCACCCCAACTGGGCTTTGAAAAAGTAGGTGCTCATTAAATATATGCTGAATGAGTAAATGACAATTACTAACATCTGTACAGTTTATGTTCTTACAAAGCACTTTGATTTCTTTAACTGAGGAGCACTACATACAGGCACTTTGACAGAGACTCTAGTGAGTGAGAGAACTGAGCCCACCCCTTCCATACCTTGCAGACCAGCAAGAGGGGCAAGCAATGAAAAAAGAATTACAACCAAGTGTGATGAGTATTGCAATACAGTGTCAGGAGGGTAGATATTACTGTTCTTTTAATTTTATCAGTGAGAAAATAGCAGGTCAGAGACCTTAGTGGAATTTTCTAAGTCATGTAGGAGAAAAGTGGAGATGAGATTCTTGTAAATATATACTGACCCCTTAGCTATGGAGATTCATATAGTGCACACCAAACTGCAATAAGAGCCTGGCTCTACTCTGCCAATATCGAGTTTCTTACACCCCTGCTAGCCGTGAGGGGGGTCTACGCATGGTTCTTTATAGGACTGCAATGGACTACACAACTCATCAGATCAAAATGAGCAAAGATGTCTACACAGTGAGATGACCTGCTGCCAACAGTTTGCCAGCACCACAGGGCTTCAAGTCCTCAAGCAGAAGCATGGGGAGGGAGGGGCTGAGATGGGGAGTGTGGGTGGAGAGGGCAAAGTCACCCAGATTTATTCAGAGTTAGACACCAGAATTAGGGATGAGAAGTCAGAGTTGCCTTCCCACTCTGACGTGATTAAATGAGGCGTTCAGATGCATTCAAACCCAGAACAAATTTCTGGCTTCCCTGGTAAATACGTTATTTTTGTTTTAGGCAGCAGCTTCGCTGTACTTATTTATTCAGAAAATATTTACTAAATGCCAACCATGTGCCAGACAGCGAGCTGGTCCTTGTCCAGAGACATTCTTGATTATCATGGCAGAGTGTGTGNGGGGGGGGGGGGGGGGGGGGGGGGGAAGGGGATTCTTCTGGCATCTAGGAGGAAGAGGCCAGATATGCTGCTAAACATCCTACATTGCACAAAACAGCACATCTAACAACAAAGAATTCCCTCCATTTACGTGTCAATATTATCAAGGTTGAAAAATCCAGGTGTAGACCTAAAGATCAAAAGAAACAATTCCTGCCCTCAAGGACTTAAGGCATGCAAATAATGACAAACCAACATAATAAGCCCCACAAGGGACAATATCTAAGATACCACAGGTGCACAAGGGAAGCAGGACTGATCTCCACAGTCCTGACAATGTCACGAAAGGAAATCATGGTTCTCCACCCTTGTTCTCTGATACTCATCATTGTTATGTCATAATTCACTTGACTTTAAATGAAGGGACTAGATATATCAAAGAATTAGGAAATTTGGGGCACCTGGGTGGCTCAGTGGGTTAAAGCCTCTGCCTTCAGCTCAGGTCATGATCTCAGGGTCCTGGGATCAAGGCCCACATGGGGCTCCCTGCCCAGCAGGGAGCCTGCTTCCTCTTTTCTCTTTGCCTGCCTCTCTGCCTACTTGTGATCTCTCTCTCTCTCTCTCTCTCTCTCTGTCAAATAAATAAATAAATAATCTTTTAAAAAAAAGAATTAGGAAATTTACTCCAAATTATTTTTTTCATTTTATTTTTTAATTCTTTATTTAAATTCAATTTAGTTAACATATACAGTATTATTAGTTTCGGGGGTAGAATTTAGTGATTCAATCAGTCATATATAATACCCAGTGCTCATTAATTACATCCTGTGCCCTCCTCAGTGCCCATCACCCAATTATCCCTTCCCTCCACCCACCTCCCCTCCAGCAACTTCTCAATTTTATCTCTTATGGTTTGTCTCCCTCTCTGTTTTCATCTTATTTTTCCTTCCCTTCCCCTATGTTCATCTGTTTCGTTTCTTGAATTCCACATATGAGTGAAATCATAATGATATGTGTCTTTCTCTGACTGACTTATTTCACTTAGTTCCTTTAGTTCCATCCACGTCTTTGTAAATGGCAAGATTTAATTCTTTCTGATATCTGAGTAATATTCCAGTGTATATATACCATAACTTCTTTATCCATTCATCTGTCAATGGACATCCGGGCTCTTTCCATAGTTTGGCTATCATGGACATTGCTGCTATTAACACTGAGGTGCATGTGCCCCTTCGGATCACTATGTCTGTATCCTTTGGATAAACAATTGTTCGTCTTAGGGTAGTTCTATTTATAACTTTTTGAGGAACCTCCATACTGTTTTTCTAGAGTGATTTTTAACTTACTCTATTCCTTTCTGTTTGCAGAACAAAAAAGCCTTATGTGACATTTTAGGTCTGGAGATTGTCAGAAGCATTTTTATGTCAATCCTTAAAGAACAGAGGAAGCTGATGTTTACAATAACAAAAATTACGTTGCAGTTTATACAGGAATGTGGAACAAAGGACTCAGTTCAGAAATGAAAGAACAAAAGGAGACTACTTTCAGGTCATTGTCTCCCCAGTGATTAACAATAGGTACAATTTATGAACTATCACTATCTCTTTCATAAACAATGATATTTTTATTAGTCTCCTCACTTATATAAAACAAAATATTTTACACATTGTGATGTCTATGGAAATAGAAGGGTTTCTATAAAATAGGCTTTTGTAAAATAAAGGCGGGGGAGAAAAAGAGTTCTATCGCTTCACAGTAGGAATAGAAACACAAACACTGGGATATCTGGGTGGCTCAGTCTGTTAAATGTCTCCCTTTGGCTCAGATCATGATTCCAGGGTCCTGGGATTGAGTCCTACTTCTGCTCCCTTGCTCAAGAGGGAGCCAGCTTTTCCTTCTCCCTCTGCCTGCCACTCCCCCTGCTTGCACGCGCTCTCTCTAACAAGTAAAAAAAATCTTTAAAACACACACACGCACACACACACACACACCCCAGAAAGATCAACCACATTAAACAAAAGAGCATAGTCAAATTTAATCTTATTCTGGGAGAACTTACTTCCATCTGGTCAACTAAAGAAATACACCAAGCACTTTGGGTTGTCCATTAGATTATAAGTTCAGTTTTATTAACAGCTAACAAAGACATTTTATAAGTTCACATCTGAAGATGTAATGTACTCTTTGGCCTGAGTGTTTGTTTTATAGTTTCCCCTTAATTAAGGTTGATTTTATCTCTTATTATTTTTTTTTTCAAAAAGCAGCTCCTTAAAATAATTTGTTTCCACTTGTTCCATTCACTGTCTGCCACAGGACATCCTCATTAAGATGCATTTCCACCCACTCCTCTATCATTACACTGTAGAAAGCAGAAAGGGCTTTCCACTCTGGGTTGCAAATAGACATTTTGGCCACAGGATATTTTCCTGACCCAGTCCAAACTAGGATAGTCTTTTGCCGATAATAAAATGCTTATCCAGGCCTTGCTAGTAGAATGGATTAAATATGAAACCATTAAGTCTTATAGCTTTGACAGCATATAAAAATTATCTGGATAGCTGGATCCTTCAAGTAATTATTGCTGAAACCAAGCCAACAAATATCAATCATGCTCAGAAAAGTATTTCATATATTATTCCATATTTTATGATGGATATTTGTTTCATAGATATTAAAAGAATTAATGATAACATCAACTGACCTGAAATTAAATTGGAAATCAGAATTCATCATTAAATAAAAAGACTTCTGGGCTAATGAATTCATCATAAAGAATTCTTTGTCCAAGTTTTTCATTGGCAATATGATCCCTATGGAAACATTACTGTTGACGTTTGCCTTAATTTCTGCTTTTTTTATGTTACCATGTAAGTAGCAAGAGTATCTCTTTGCAATTCTTATCCCACTACATCATACCTTTACAATAAATGGTCAAAGTGTAGAATTCTAGGTCTGACCAGGCCACAGGCATCATTTGTCTCTCACTGATACGAACTTTACAAGTTATCCTCCGTTAACTTGTGTTTTCTTCATGAGTTGTTTAATCTCTGATATGGAAATATATTAAACTAACCACCCCTACCTAATCCTCTCCAGAGAGCTCCTGCCTTCATTTCTCTGTTAGGTGGTCATCTGTCTTTACTGAATGTTAATGTGATTCAACTCCACAGGAACCCCTTTAATTGCTAAAATGCTTCATACTGTAATTTAAACATTTCTGTGAGAATTGGTACACATTTTAGTTATCTAAATTTTCTCAGGCATAATTTAAGTTGCCCACAAAGTCTTTCCCATAAAGTCACAAATGTCTAATTTGACTACAATTTCATTCACTACTGCCCATTTTTACATGAATATTTACATCTTAGAGCTGAGACAGCGTACATATTTACACTCAGGAATGTCTGTCTGCATGCAAATTTTCACTATTAATCATTGGCAATGATGTGACATAGAAAATTTTTTAAAGTTACCCTAATAGAATTAAATGTAATACCTTCAAAACTAAGAGAACACTAAGATTAATTTGCTTGTCATCTACACAGCTAGAAAGAAAATGGTTTGTACAATATTGATTTCAGTAAAATTTGCATGTTTTTCATAGAAAATTCTCTTTCAATTGTTTATATTCTAGTCTTTGATATCAGTTTCATAGAGTCATGAGAAATAGTTTATAACTATATAGAAAAATTGAAGACTACATGATACAAAATTTGCAAAATATAAGATGGTCAACAAATATGAAATAAGATAGGCGATACTGAATTCATTCATATTTGTTACAGTACTAACCTAGATGGAGATATTTATTCTGTTATGTCCCGCTAATGTCTAAAAGAAGCTGGGAGAATTGGCTAATCTTTCTTTCTCACCATCGATGCGGATGGGGATCTAGCAGGGATACAGCCAACATACCAGTAGGATGAGGATTACAGGAGGCATTGCTTAACCTTCAGGCCACGTCACAGACAAATGTTCATGTTGCTCACAAACAGCCCATATTTATTACTTAAATTGGCTCAGATGGGACTTCAGTTTGCATATTTTCTGAGATAATTCTTACTGCTTCAGTATTGAAAGGTGTGAAAATGCTTCTATGTTCGATATTGCCATTAGCTCAGGTTTTTTTGTTAAGAATGTGCAAAAGAAGTGAAGTTTAGGATTCATTGTAAATGTGTGCATGCACACACACTCATGTGCGCATGCATGGGCAACATGTGCACACATAAAAAGTCAAAGGCGTTTTCTCTGCACTCTGGTACCAACACAACTTCGTAAACAACACTATATTAGACTGACTTTAATTTCAAGACAAAATGAAATCTTTAGAAGGTAAAACTTCAGTGAACAATATGACAAGACAGTGTCATTTGAAATATATATAACAGAATCTAGAAAACTCAACTTTTCTTCCTCCTCTTTGCATAATAAAAAACCTAAATTGTAGGTTCAGCTTTCTCTACAAGGGAAGCCGGATTAATGGGCTAACTCTAAATTTGTGGAACTTTGGCAACTGCAGAAGTAGTTATGACCTAGAGTAGCCAACAAGAGAGGTGCGCGGTTACTTCTGTTAAGATATCTCAACGTTAGGACACCTGGGTGGCTCAGTTGGTTAAACGTCAGCCTTTAACTCAGGTCACAATTCCGTGGTCTTGGGATCAAGTCCCACATCTGGCTCCCTGCTCGGCGGAGAGACCGCTTCTGCCTCTGCCTGCTGCTTCCCCTGCTTGTGCTCCCTCCTGATGACAAATAAATAAATAAAGTCTTTAAAAAAGAGAGAGAGAGAAATCTCAACGTCTTTGTACAGTTATGCCAACACATGCAGTGTGGGCTCCAAGCATCACAATGCCTTACAGCACAAGAGATGTGAAAGAGTCACACAAGGTGCTAGTGCAATAAAGTAGAGGACAGAGGACTGGCAGTTCTACTGCCTGCAACGTGGAGCCACTGCCCTGGGGCAGGAACACAGCACATGATGTTCACTTCCTTCCTTAGGGAATCCAAATGTAAAAGAACTACCAGGGCGCCTGGGTGGCTCAGTAGGTTAAAGCCTCTGCTTTCGGCTCAGGTCATGATCTCAGGGTCCTGGGATCGAGGCCCGCATCGGGCTCCCTGCTCGGCGGGGAGCCTGCTTCCTCCTCTCTCTCTGCCTGCCTCTCTGCGTACTTGTAATCTCTCTCTGTGTGTCAAATAAATAAATAAAATCTTTAAAAAAAAAAAAAAAATAAAAAAAAAAAATAAAAGAACTACCATGCTCTGCAGGATTCAGCACCTTCCAACTCCTCCAGCTGACTTGTTCATAAACATTTGTTTGGCTCCAAAGGAAAATTATTGGTAAAAAGGCCCTGGCTGAGAACTGAAATGACATTTTCATTTAAAAATTAACTCAGGGGCGCCTGGGTGGCTCAGTCGATTAAGCATCTGACTTTAGCTCAGGTCATGATCCAAGAGTCCTGGGATAGAGCCCTGAGCTAGGCTCCTTGCTACTTGGGGAGCCGGCTTCTCCCTCTCTCTCTGCCTGTCCTTCTGTCTACTTGTGCGCTCCCTCCGTCCCTCCCTCTCTCTCTCTCTCCCACTATCAAATAAACAAAAATTTTAAAAAATAAAAATAAAAATTAACTTCAATGTAGAAAATAAGTAAATAAATAAATATAAAAAGCCTGTAAACATTCTAGCTCTGTTTTACATCAAATAATTCTTTAAAGGACTCACAGAAGAGTCTTTTTTGATATATAATACGTGCACATATTTCACTAGGATTTTTTGAGCAATTAGATTTATTTACTTGATAAGACTATGCTTATTTTATCAAATTATTTTACAAAAGGGAAGGAAAGTTATAAAATGCCCTCATGCATGAGTAAATAGTACCTTGACATGATAGCCAACTTCCAAAAGAAAATAGAAGAATACAATGATGTAACTATTTGCAGCTATTTAGAATAGAAGGGACCTAAGGAAGTTGAAATAAATGTTATATTAAAAACTCAGTGTATTCATGAACAGATTTCAAATCATTATAAAAATCTAACAAAATGAAGCCTGCACATTCTTGAAAGTAAATATTCACATGGAAATGGGAAATTTTACTCAAATATTTGGGTTCAATAAAATGTCCACATAGCTGACTGGTTATTTTGAACAGAATTCAAGATGGTATCAACATCATAACAATATTTTTCTTTTTTTTTTTTAAGATTTTATTTATTTATTTGACACAGAGAGAGAGAGATTACAAGTAGGCAGAGTGGCAGGCAGAGAGAGAGGGGGAAGCAGGCTCCCCACTGAGCAGAGAGCCCAATGTGGGCCTTGATCCCAGGACCCTGAGATCATGACCTGAGCCGAAGGCAGAGGCTTTAACCCACTGAGCCACCCAGGCGCCCCATAACAATATTTTTCTAAACACACAGGGATGCTATTGAGATTTTTAAAAGGAGGTTTCTTCAAAGTTTGGTATAGAACCATAATTTTCCAGAAAGACAAATGATCCGAGTCAGATATGCAATTTTCCCCATGAAGTCGCCTGTTCTTTTGTATCTCACTGCCTTTTTTTTCCCCCCGGTCTACCATGGGCGGCACTTCCAAATGCTTTAGTAACCTCCATGAGCTCATAAGGAACCAACTGTTTTCTTAAAAACAAATAATATGATTTACACAATGAAGAGCTATCATCATATGACCTTATAGTGGTTCTTCCTGAATGATGAGTATTTGAGTGTGTGAGGGTATGTGTGTGTGTGTGTGTGTGTGTGTGTGGATCGGGGGAAGGATGATGAAGGTGGATGAAAGTCCAATCTATGAATGTATAAATGTGCACACCTCCAATTTTATACAAAGCCATCTTTGAATTCTCATCATGACATTTTTTTCTTTCACCTGATGGAAGAAATTATTTCCTCTGTAATTATTAATTGATGTTGCTTTTCCTGAAACATTCTATATTTTCACAATTGAGATAATAAGGCCAAGTTGTAAACCTCCAGCTAAATGCACAATTACATTCAGGAAGCAATTGTGAGGGGTGGGGAGGTGAAGGGCATTTCTTGGGCATTAATGGAAGAAGACAAACAGATTAAGGTTTTGTGACTGGAGTTCATAAAATCTGTATGACATTTTTAACATTAAGGGGTAAGGTTGCCTAAAAAAAAAAAAAGTAAAATGCTTTAAAGTCAGATAAATGTCAGATTCAAATCTTAACTCTACCACATGCATTGTTTGTGTTTTGTGTGGGCATGCTACTTAACTGTTTTATGACACTTTCCCCTTGTCTGTTAGAGGAAACTGATAATGTTCACCCCAGAATTAGTTGTGATGACCAATGAGGTAATAAATGCAAAGACAGACCTAACACAGAGTAGGAACAGAGTAAGCAGGTGCTTCTAAAGGAAGAAGTCATCCAAAAAAGGTACTTAAAAGTCAGAGCCTTTCCAGTCCTACAAAGGAAGGGGCCCTTCCTTTTAATGATTTTGAATCTCAATAGTTGCCATGCTATACTTTATGTTTCCTTTTAATATTAAATAGGAGATTTTGGGTCATTGACTTAAAGAATTTGAGTAACTCTTCTATTCTTATACTCTATTACATTCTTTTTTTTTTAAAGATTTTATTTATTTATTTGACACAGAGAGACAGATTACAAGTAGGCAGAGAGGCAGGAAGAGAGAGAGGAGAGAGGTGGAAGCAGGCTCCCTGCTGAGCAGAGAGCCCGATGCGGGCCTCGATCCCAGGACCCTGAGATCATGACCTGAGCCGAAGGCAGAGGCTTTAACCCACTGAGCCACCCAGGTGCCCTACTCTATTACTTTCTAATCCACTCTTCAGTTTCCATTAAAGGCAGGAGAACACAGAACCGTGTCTCCCCTGTAAGCAGTTAATTATGGCTTTTCTTATTCCTAGAATGCCCTTCCAACTTTCCTTAGTAAAACTATGAGCCTCACTCTTTCAAGATTGTTCTAAAGGAGCAGGACTCCAAGACAATCAAATTCTGTCTCCGAATTTTGTATGATACTCATTTATAAAAAGCAATGTGTCAATGTCCCTATTCCACCTACACAGGAAAACAGCATCTAGTTCAACTCTTCCCATTAGGCAGATTACCATATGGTTGCTAACTGACTTACAAACCAATAAATGAAGAGAAATATGTCCCAGTGAAACATGTCAAACATTTGAAAAGTTCATGAGGTCAGAGCAACCAACTAAAAGACTAGAGGTAGTACACAGAGGGTTAATTTACTCATATACTATACAAATAAAGTACAAAGACTCTGACAATAATTGACACCCATACTATTGGGTTTTGTTGCCCACACACTAAGAAAAGAGCCATTCATTACCTACCTTTTATCTTCTAACTAAAATCTAGGTATAATATAAGAACAAAGAATGTCAGAACAAAGATCTGAGCACAAATTAAAAAGCTAATATGATGCAGACAAATATAATTTTTAAAATAATGGGAAATTGGGAGGAAAGAGTTAAGGCAAAAGAGAGGGAAAAAGAGGCAAAAGAAATGAAAAACAATGATATGGAATCAAACCTAGAGAGATCAAGATAGGAAACAAAATAAAAATGCTAACATGAGGGCACCTGGATGGCTCAGTGGGTTGAGCCTCTGCCTTTGGCTCAGGTCATGATCTCAGGGTCCTGGGATCGAGTCCCACATCGGGCTCTCTGCTCAGCAGGGAGCCTGCTTCCACCCCCCCCGCCTGCCTCTCTGCGTACTTGTGATCTCTCACTCTCTGTGTCAAATAAATAAATAAAATCTTTTTAAAAAATGCTAACATGACACAATGATGTTTGCATTTACTGAATCCTTGTTGAGAATTCAGTTTGCGTTAGATGTTCTGGAGAATGAGGGAAGATAAAGAGTAAAAAGCAAGGAGGTATGGGTCCCTGAGTTCTAAGAATTTACAAAATAACCAAGGGAGATAAGACACACACATAAAGAAAGTTTAAAAAAAAACAACTCATAAGATACCAAAAAGACATATATTTGTGTGTGCTAAGATATAGCAGATTAAAGGATGAGCGTGGAATTTGGAGTCACAAGGTCCTATTCTGAGACTTATGGGTTCACAGTCTTGGACAGTCAGGTGACCCACTCTGGACCTCAGTTTCCTCATCTGTAACACAAGGAGATTTGACTACATGATCTCATAGATGCTTAGAGTAGAGGCATATCCCAATATCCGGATGTAAAAAATTCTTGAAAGAAAAGAATTCTGAGGAACTTAAGGGAGGGGAAGTGAATAGAGTCTTGACAAAGGGTCGAAGAGGAAACTCCACACACAGCAAAAGTCATGTATCAAACCCCAGAGCTAGAAATGAGAGTCATATGTGAAAGGCAAATGCATACTTGATTGGCTGAAATGTGGACTCAATCAGAGAGAAATAACAGTAATGAGATTTAAAAAAAAAAAAAAGGTCGGGTCTTGAAGACCAGCAGCTCAAGTGAAGATAGGACCACAGCAAAAAATAACAGGAATAAAACAATGAGGAGTATCTGAAGACTGAGAAGAAAAAAAATTTAAGGGAAAAAGAAAAATATTTGAAAATGTTCAGAAACAAAGAAATCAAGGAGCAATTAAAAGTCAGTAAAGTAGACAAATCGCTCTTGGGTTGATAAATAGGTGATAAAAGTAAGTGGGCGTGAGGAAATGAATGAGGAGGAGGTGGTTTAGACAAAGGAGATTAAGGTTAGAGTGTAGATAAATGGCCAAAGGTTTGAGTATTATTTCTGAACTGGAGCCCTAGGACTGCATCAAAGTGGGCATTTGAGGGTCATCGAAGCAGGCAAGAGAGTTCGGCTTCTGTAGGCGTTGGAGCCGCCAAACTCCAAGCATCTCCAATCAGGAGTGGTCCGGAAGATGAAGTGAAATTGTTGGAAGAATTCTGATGAAATACTTTCTTCCTTCTGAGCTCAAAACCAATTAATTGTTCTCAAATTGGACTTCCAGCAGGATCGAGTGCAATGCAATGGTAACAATAATTATTATCTTAGCTAACATTTATTGAACCCTTCCATGCACCAGAAAACATGCTGTGTTTTAAAGGCACTATCTCATTTCGTGCTTTCTATGAAAGGACAGAAACAGATGTAGGTGGCCAGAAATTGCAATTCTCTCCTGTTTATCTTTTCCTCATTTACATATGAAATTCAACACTCGCTGTAAGCTAGAGTATTAAAAAGTCAGTGCTGAGGGCAAAAGGATTCTCTCCATCAGTTGTCAGCAGCACACCAGGGAAGTTCAGGTAGAAGGATCATTACTACCCCACACAGGAGAACGAAAATGAACCCACACCATTAAAAAGAAATCAGGGAAATGTCAAACGTGAAAAGGACTGCAGTGCATAAAAGTTAAATGAGGCAATATGATAGAACACATGCTCTTCAAACCCTCAGCCTTGCGTTTTTATTCTGCAATGTAAACATGATATTACTACCTGGAGGGTGGCTGAGGAACAGCTGGGACAGTTACGTTCTCATGAGGAGTAAAATGAGGAGACATCACTCAAATCTGTAATTAACAAGATTGCTTCTGTCACAACTATGGGAGACACCCTTTGCAAATGCACTGGCTTGTTGGTGAAGTTTCCTTCTCACAACTAATACGGAAGAAAAAAAAAACATCTTCAAAGGTCTGCCCGGTAGTTTTCTAATTAATGATCAAAAATGCGTTTACTTCAGCATTATTTCACATTTATGTAAAGTCTTATTTGATTGTAATTAGCACAGACTACAGAACTTAATTGGGACTAATCATTCCTTAATGCAATCAGAATCCCAGAAGAACAATATAAACAGATTTTTATTGGTATTAGTGATGCAAACTTGTAAAATATAGAGCCAATTAACCTATAACAATGCTTCCAAAATATAAAATAAAAATAAATTATGGGTGCATTACCAAACAATTTCATGAGTACACTAGCAACATAATAACAGAGTTAATAATCAAACCCCACAGGATCAGTCTTCCTTCTTAAATGCTAAAGATAGCAGTCGCAATTGTGATGCATGTTAAAATATACTACCTCTTAATGACAGTAAGCACTAAAAGACTTTCCAAGACACCGCAGGTTCTAGGATATTAACACAGCTTCCCCATTATATTCAGAGATAGGAATTCCACAATTTCTAGATGACCTAACGGACCTCAGTTATAGACACCTTAAGTTTTGAAAAGTTAAGCTTAGGGGGAAAAAGCTGGGAGGGCTTCATAAATATTTCTGCTCTGCAAGCTTCAGAGTACATGGCGAATGTATTTCTCTTGTTCACTGTACCCTAACTTTGTAAGTTTGTTCCTCCAACCTCATAAAATGATTTAACCTCTCTGGCAAGAAACTGGTAGCCAGTAACTGCAGTTAGACAGTCGGGTTGCAATTTATGAAAAGACAGTAAATATAATTTGTCTTAACAGAGAACTCTCTAATGAAGTTTCTCCATTGGAATTGGAATCCAACCCAAAATGTCAAAGGAGTATTTCACACAATTAGATTTGGAACTCCAACTGTTCTCCAACCATTTCCAAAAAGTCCCAAACTGAACACGTTAACACAGGATGGATTCTCTTCCCTGAACCTTGAAGCAAAACTTGAAAAATACAAATTGGCATACAACTTCTACTGAACCAAAATTACTTCCCAGCTGGGCTTTAGTCAGACATTAAGGGGGAGGTGCAATATTTGAAATATGTAATCTAAACAGTATGTTCATATTTCTTAAATATTGTGAGTTTCTCCTCACAATGTTGTAGATTTCTAGCAGCTTGCTGGTGAGACAGATGCCAAAATCATATGCTGGGAGGGTAGGGGAATAGACTTGTAGATTTGGGGAATTAACTAATCCCTTACCTGCTGCCATGATTTCTCAGTATTTCTAGGGTGAGTTCAGGCAAGTTCTCAATGATGCATGGAAAGGATAAATCAAAATCACTACCGGGCGCCTGGGTGGCTCAGTGGGTTAAAGCCTCTGCTTTCGGCTCAGGTCATGATCTCAGGGTCCTAGGATCGAAGCCCGCATCGGGCTCCCTGCTCAGCGGGGAGCCTGCTTCCTCCTCTCTCTCTGCCTGCCTCTCTGCCTCCTTGTGATCTCTCTCCCCCTGTGAAATAAATAAATAAAGTCTTAAAAAAAAAAAAAAAACTTCTTTCTAAAAAAAAAAAAAAAATCTTTCCTGAGGAAACATTAAGGTCTCAGAACACTGTTAGTAAATCTAGAGGCAAAATACAATTAGTCCCTAAATAGGAAGACAGAAAATAAATATTCAAAAGAAGGAAGAAACGGGAGTGTTTGCATAAGGCTTCAACAAGGAGGAGAATCTTGATTAGGCTCTTCATCCGTGCTCAAGACTGGGATAAAAGGAAAGCAGGTAGGAGGGTGCGGTGGGTGGGTGTGTGCGCACAGACACACCCGCCCGGGCGAGCACGTGGACTCATACACAAGGTTAGAAATTATTTTAGAAAGCACAAAATAGTAGATGATGAAAATGAATGCCACTGATTACTTATTTTACCTATCAGTAAGTGTATTTTGAAGCTTCTCAAGGCTGTCACTTAACTTTCTGCTTCTTGAAACAGCTTTCGACTCAGAACTTGAAAATCTTTGGCCTGAACTTCCCATCCTCCAGAAAGAAAGCATGACCAGCAGTATTCTTGAGTGAAAAGTACTAAATGAAAGCAGGTTTGTTCTTTGATGCTAGAAAGCCATTCTGTATTCAACAAGCAGCAAACACTCGCTCTCAAAAGAATGTTTGTGAAATCCAATCCTTCACATAACTTGATATTGCAAAGCTTTATGTTTAAAGTCTAATTCCTCAGGAGAACTTTACAAAGATCTTCCAATTTCTGCCATTACAAGTGTCCTCCCCAGGGGGAAAAAAAAAGAAAAGGAGAGAGAGAAACAAACCATAGGTGACTCTTAATGATAGAGAACAAGCTGAGGGTTGATGGAGGAATATAGGTGGGAGATCGGCTGCATGGGCGACGGGTAGTAAGAGGGCCCTTGTAGTGATGAGCACCGGGTGTTGTTTGTACGTGACAAATCACTGAATTCTACTCCAGAAACCAATACTGCACGGTAGGTTAACCAAGCAAAAAAAGAAGAAGAAGAAGAAGGAGAAGAAGAAAGAGGAAAAAAGAAGAAAAAGAAGAAGAAAGAGAGCCCTCCACATTCCTCCTACAGATGGGATGTGGAGAAAAGAACCAGCTGCTCTCTCAGACATTTTACTATGAATCATGGGTTGAAATTAACATGTTACACTCAAACATGCAGCAAACATATGCCTACCCCATAAAAATATGAAGTTTAAAAATATACATTACAGGTCTTTTAGGTTCTTTCTGTTTATAAGAGTATTTAAGGAAGGAAATTCTGGCTTTTAAGGATAAATTATGGGCTTTCCTCTTCCCGAAATGGCATCTTAAGAGTAGCAAAAGTGGGGTGCCTGAGTGGCTCAGTCAGCTGAATGTCCGACTCTTGGTTTCAGTGCAGGTGGTGATCTCGGGGTCATGAGATGGAGCCCCACATCAGGCTCTGTGCTGAGCAAGGAGCCTGCTTAAGATTCTCTCTCTCCCTCTCCCTGCTCCTCCCACTTGTGCGCTCTCTCTCTCTCTCTCTCTCTCTCTCTCTCTCTCTCTCTTTCTCTGGAATAAATAAATAAATCTTTAAAAAAGAAAATGAGTAGCAAAAGCTTAGGTGATACCACATAATTAGGTAGGGTTCTTGATTTTTGCATGGGTCTTTGGTTTGTGTCTTCTGTTGACCTGGTACATCCTGAGCACCTTGTGAAGTTGTCTGTTAAGGTGGGCCTGGTGAATTCTTGGCTGTTTTTTTCCCTTAGCTCAGTCTCGTCCAGTTCTCTTCCTTACCTCACTCTTTTGCAGTGCTGGGGAACCCCTTCTGGATCTTAGCCGTGTCCTGCAGTTTGACCACAGCCTAACCTACTACCCATGTGTACCAGGTTTTGAGCTCAGCTTCCTCCTGCTTCCCCAAGGTCACCAGGAAACACCCAAATCACTTCCAGGGCAGAAAGCTACTAGGTTGGGCAAGGAGTCATTAACTCAGCCTTTCGCTGTGACCAAATATTCTTATTTCGTGGTGACTGGATGAGACAGCGAGAACATACACAGGTGTCGGATCACTTGTTTCTACTGTTTCCATTTCTTCTCCTCCATGCTTCCACTCTCAGAGACTTGAGGGTTTTATCATTTCCTCTTCCACCTTCTGGTGGTACCTATGTACCTGCATTCTACTTTCCAAAGCAGATAGAGTTAAAAAAAAAAAAAATCAGTGAATGAGGTTTATAAACCAACAACATTGGTTTAATATTTTCAAAATATTATCCCCATGGAGTCTAGATATGACAAAAGCTATACAAAATCAGAGAACTTGTCTAAGATATTTTGTACTTTAATCCCTAATTAAACAAATCTCTCAAACATATGGAGTTAGGGTTATATTTGTACTCTAAGAAGCATAAAGTAATTGTCAATAAAACAATTCATAAGTAGGATTTTGACTAAAGAAGAGAAGACAAGAGTAGGATGAGGAGGAGATAAAAGAGAAGAAAAAGGAAGAACACAGAGGAGCATCTTCCCACACCAGGAATATTCTCAGCTGGATAGAGGTTCAGAGGTTTTATTCCTCAATGTTAGAATAACCCTCGATGCTTACTATGACTAACTGATGGTACTTGGAAAACATCCTGAATCCAAAGAGCTATCAATTACTTTATTGGGGCTGTGTTTCCAAGGATGAAAAGCAGGCGAAATAGTATTACAGACTTTCAACAATAAGTATGTAAGAAAAAATAATTTCCATCACTACTCAGAAAATATATCCAGTACACATAATCTACTCCCCCATCACTCTGTTCCACAAAAATTTAATCATGAATGTTTCCTATTCAGTCCCATCAGAGAAAGTACAGTATTTCACTAATATCATTAAAAGACTACTCTCTTGATCACTTATTTATGCTTCTGTGCATTTGTTAGATGTATTTATTTTGGGATCCAACATGCTCTTTCCAAGAGTGTCCAATGAATACTGATTGATTAATCATGAAATTATCTTATCAAAAGCACCAATTTGTGTTCTTACCAGGTTTCTAAATCACATGTTAAAAAACCAGTCTGATTCATCTGTAGTAATTTAAAATATGTTCAATGTCTTTTCTAACTACCTATCGAATTGTAAAGTAGCTTCTTCCAGTCTGTTATCCTGTGCACAGACAGTTCAAGGAAAATAGAAATTAATACTATAGCAACATCTGTGCAGAGGTGTCAACACAGAATTAATCCATTAAGAAATTAGCATAACTTCATGCTATCACATCTTGAAATTATATGTTGCTATTCAGGGATACAAAATGTTACATGAGATAAAGCAAAAAGTAAAGACAATTCCTCAAAACCTTTGGGATAAAAATCAGTTGGTGGATCAAGGGATGAGGTATGAAAAACCTAATGTGGGACACACTGCTATTGACTCTGATCACAATAATGACATGCATTCTGTCCTCATTCCAACTATCTATAAATAAGACCCAGCATTAAAAATGAATAGCTCAGAGAAAATTGCCTCAACAATTCTAGCTTCAACAAGTTTTTCTCAATTTCCTCTCTAAAATGAAACAGACAAAAGCAGGTAACAACTACCTTTCTTATTTCTTAGTGAGGTATGCATGAGCTATTGTCTCCTTAAGATGATGAAGTCATGAGAAGTAATTACTTACCAATCATATTCTTCTTTTCCCAAGTAAAGAAGAAATGATGGCATCAATCTCAATTCACATCACACTTCCCCCCCAAGAAAGATCCCCTTAGATGGGGTCATTCCATTTCACAGAACAGAAACATATTCAGACTAGTTCAAATTAAAAATAGGTATGTATTGGAAGAACTCAGAGAACAGAATAGAAATACAGGCGGGAAGAAGATCCTGTTCTTGGAGAAGGAAGAGGTGAAGACGTGTTGCCCTCTCCTTTCTCAGGGATATGGTTTTGCTGGCCCCTGCCTCCCCATGTGAGTTTCTGCTTTACTACCCTGTCTGCTCACCGGCCTTAGGCTAACCTCCAACTCCATCTCTGCTCTTGCTGCTTTGATGACACATTACATAACCATCTACTGACAAACATCCATTTCCTACCTCTCACAGCCCCCATCAGAGTTTGTTCTGAGGCAGTCATTCTCAGCCACGAAGTTCTAGGTTGGGTGGGATTGACCCTCTCCCTCTACTCCAGGCACAAGCTCTGAATTGCTTGAAATGACTGTCGACAGGTTAAACCGCTGCACTGAAAAAATTTAGCTAAGCTGTTCAAAGACTCCAGTAGACACATGGGTCATGGAGTAATGCAGTCAGGTGCAGTCAGGTGAGCTCAGGCATCATAAGAGGCACACACTCTATCTCAAAGTCCTCAAATGAAGCAACACTTACAAACCGGCATTCCTCCTACAAATGCAAATTAATGCATATTTCCTGCTTGCTGGAAAATGTGGACAATACTTGCTACTTAGAACACCTTATGCATGGGCCTGTATGCAGACTTTAAGAAGTATGATCTGTATATGAGCCTTGGTACTGATGTGTGTTGCTTCTATAATCTGTAACAAACCATTAAAACTCTAGGTCTCTATGCACATGTATGTATAGAGAGAGATATCCTCCCTCCTCAAAAATGGTTTCTTAATACCACACAAGATTGTTATTGGAACTAAAAGAGGTAACAAAGGCAAAATACCTTAGGACCCAGCACTCAGCATATGTCATTCCTATTTTCAAGCCACAACCTAAAGTCCTTACAAACTCCTCCATGCTCTTCCCTCTTACAAAACAAGTCGCTTAAATCTCTCACATTATGCCAGACCTATTCAATTATGGATTTCCCTGCAAATCCACTTACACACCAAGAGACTCTTGGCAAAAATTGTTTCTGATACAGGCAAGGAGTCAGTGATGTGGCAATGGCTGAGTTGGCCTTAAAGTGTGAACATGACTGAAATGGCAGAAGAATATGGAAAACACTTCCCTTTGCTATCCTCCCCATTCATCAACTCAGAAAATATACTGTTTCATTGTTTTCAGTAAAATGCATGTATGCATATATATACATATATAAATGCACATGTATGTATATTCATCATAAGGACGTCAGGTGATTCCTCTCTCTCTCTCTCTCTCTCTCTCACACACACACACACACACACACACACACCCCTCTTCCACCTTAGCAATGACAATCATCTGGTATTCATATATCTCTCTGTGTCAGAGGTCTCCAATTAAATTTGACCTGTATACTGAATCTGGTCCGCAAATGTGTTTTATCTGGCTTGAATATGTTTGGGCCACACAGTGTTTTAAGTGTATGTGAATTACCTATTCATTTAAAACTTTAAACCATGTCACATGGCCATCCATATACCTGCTATGGAAAGTTTGGTCCATCCATAACCACTGCGACCGCATCTCCATGTGGCAACCTGTCCCTCCCGGGTGGAGCTCAAGTGCTCCATTTTACTAAAGACTGTACTACTTATTATTCTATTCCTGACCACAAGGTTGTGTTACTTACTACTTATCATATTACACCTGGTTTGCTTTCTCATTCATACTTTCATTCACGCTCATTTCATTGCTTTCATGGCCCCTATTTCATATTGTGCACTCTGGACTACGTTTCTATATCCATTTCAGTGTTTTGTTCAGATTTTAGATTCCAAGGGGAAAGGAGAACACTGGCTTGACTTGCTTTTTATACTGTTTAAAAGTGTCATATTCAAATGGAGATGCCTACGAAATGTGTGACATTAACAATGGCAATGATACAAGCACAAGATGATCTGTCCTTGTGTACGGCTGAGACAGCTAAAGCATCCTCTTAGCTGCAAAGGCCTGCTCTGACAACCCTTGATTATTCATGATCTACTTCTCCAGTTTATGAATCATTCAGGTTGCTTTGTTTCTCTTCATTTTTCCTACTGTCAGATTATCTCTGAATATCTCCTCTAGTGCAAATGCATGAGTAGAAAGATGAAGGAATCTCTTGATTAAACTATCGATGAGGGAAACAGATAGAAGTAATGACTTAAAAAGAGAACAAAGATTTAAGACTTAACTTTGTCCTCTCTATTCCTGTTTGTCAGATAGTCTAAAATTGGAGAAAAAACATTGTCAATGGCTCATGGTTGTCGTGGGACCATTCTGTGTGCTGGTCTCAGGCTGACTTCTAATTACCAGTAGCTGACCTTTGGAAGGATGGAAAGATGAGTTGCCCAGAGATGCTGCTCCATGGCAAGCCAGAAGTGCCAAGAAGTTGATAACCCCAGGAGTGGGGCAGTCTTCAACCAATGTCTTGAGCCTTGGTAAAGGCAATTACCTCCTCACCCTTCAGTTGTTGTGTTTTGTGTTATTTTCCAGAGTCTGCCCTCTGGGTCAAGTTCCGGGCTCCCACCGTAATGCTGGTTGAACAGCTCACCTTTACTGGCTGCCTTCCCTTCCTTGCATCACTCCCCTATTCCCTCCAGTTTTTCCTACACTTTCCACATAAATGTCTTCCTCTCAACCCTGTTCAATTCCAGATGTACTGCTGAAAGGACCCTCCATAATGCACATGCGTATTAGCAATGGCTACACTACCAAGAAACAATTAAACTGGGTCCCTTGACTGTCCCAGAACCAAAATGACACTTTGAGAAACTCCTTCAGATCAGTTAGCCTTCAGTCAATAAAAGTTTTGCCAGAGAACAACTTATATGCCATTCAGTCATTTAAGTAAGGTCCTGGTAACTTGAGATAAAAGATTATTGAGAAACAAAAACAGTTTAGTCAAGTTGTTTGTTGTGGTTTTTTTTAATCTTGGTTGATCTAACATGTCTTTTTATTGCTATATCAATCAACTAAATGATTTTTCCAAGTCTGAAATAAAATTATATATTGGTGTGTTGAGCAAGAGAGACAATGAGGATAAAATTTTAATTTGTTTTCATGAATGTGACTTTATACCTTATGAGACTGCTGAAGAGGACTCTGTAATTTTCATTATGGTAAAGTGACTAATGGAGAAGGCAGAAGCCAAGCAAGAAATCCTGTTTTAGAGCCAGACAAGCTTCTGAAAACTGTGAAAACCCAAGGGTTGCAGTTTGGCATTCAAAGTTTATGGCCCTGAGTTCCAAACTACTCTCGACAAATTTAATTTGGCCTTGGGGCAGTGGCGAGGAAATAAGAGATTTTTAAGGAAAGAAGTGAGGCGGAAGAAAAACTAATGGAATGAAAGAACTGGCTATGAGGAGAGAATGCAAACAATAAGGTTGAGGAGCACTTACAATACTCGCTGCCTTATAAATGAATAGCAAACCAAAGGGCTTCCAAATAAACTGAGGCACTGCACTCCATGTGCCCACCTCTTCCAGCTACTCAGATGTTGGGGACCACCCAGTACCACCTAGCTTCTCTGGAGCCAGAGATATAAGAACAGAAGTCAGGAGGGAAGAGGCCCACCTCTCCACTGCACACCCAGCATGTGGAGAAACCTCCAACACAAAGGTAACCGAAAGACAAATGTACCATTTAAGCAACCCACCTTTCTCAAGGTCATGGATGCCCTCCATATTTTAATTTCTTACTCTCATTATCATAGAAGGTTATCAGTCGCGGGACCAAAGCATTTTTTTTCACTTACTTCCTTAATAGCAGTTATGTTAGAATCCTTTTTGTGTGTGTGTCCCCTCTGACTAAATGGTGAGCAATCTGAGATATGGGATCCCATCCAGCTCAATTTTGCATCACCAAAACACTGCATTTGGCCCATAATAACTGCTCCAAACAAATCTCTTGAGTTAAAATGCTAAATTATATACCAACTACTTTCTGATAACATTAAAAGGATAGCCTCTCTATTCAATCTCATATTTGTTCAGGCTTTTTAACATATAACCATCTTTATATTTTATTCTTTTTTTTTTTTTTTTTTTGGTATGAAACTGTGCCAACAGATAAGATGTGACAGTTGATGTGTTTCTCACATCTGATTCTCTTGATTTACTTGCTGGTCTCTGTTACGAAAATCACCTCATCTGTCATGTTATGCGTTGTTTTTGCTTCTGAATATTTTACTTTAAAGGGAATTTTAATCTGTGAAAATGCTCAATGCTCAGAAGAAATGCCATTGTCTGGGCACTGTGGCATGTCCAAATTGGTATCTCCATCTCAAACATGGTCTTAGAGGGGGGAAGCAAACTGCAAATATTTCCCTAGTTCCTCAATTTAGTACATTTAAAGTGGAAAGCTGTTGTGAACTTGTCCACTGTTACAGCAAATGTTCTATGAAATAAGGCCATTTTCCCCCATGTTTTGCAAAACACCTCCATCACGAGTAATTAGTGTCAACAACAGTGTTGCTCACCCCACGTTCCGGCACAGCCCATCTGCTGACTGTCCTGTAATGCCCTCGGACAGTCTCAGGTTCATCTGCTCCCTGCTTGGTGTTACCCCCCGCCTACAGCTCTGTCCATCTGCCGTCTTCATCACTCTGACCTTTTAAAGTCCTGTCAATGCTCTGGCTCTCTCCCACCCTTGCTCAGGCATCTTGATCACCTTGGGTTGACACAATGATCTACTCTGCCAACCTGTCTTACTAACTCGGGCCTCTCTGCCTACCAACCAATATACCTGAGTCTCACATCATAAAATACTAAAATAAGCACATTTTATGAGACTACCACGCAGGCTGGGTGGACATTAGTGGGAGGAAGAATTGGTGAGGAACCTGGAGCTTGGGTCACACTCTTGGCTCTGTCATTAACAAGATGAATAAATTCAGACAAGTCACTGATTTCCCTCTTGACTTCAGTCACCTCAATTCTAAAATGAGGGGATTGCACTATGTTATCTCTAAAGAATATTTTCACTCAGTGACATAAAGTCATCTTCATTTTAGGTTAGTCAATTCACTGAGGACTATTAAAAAAGAAGGAGGAGGAGGAGGAGGAGGGAGCAGGAGATGTCTCTAACAGGACACAGGCACAAAAAAATGAAGAAAGATAGCATCACGTTAAGAATCAACATGTGAGAAACTACTAGAAGTCACTCTGACCCTGGTACTAGCCACTCCTAGCTCCCTCCCATAATGCCTGGATTCCATTTTACACCCAGCACTTAGAGTAATCTGGAGTAAATGTAAATCAGATCATATCACTGCCCCTCCCCGCCCCCTGCAGCTTCCTATTGCACTTGGAATAAATACCAAATGCCTTACCATGGGTTCCAGCCTCTCTGACTTTGTCTTGGATCACTCTGTCTCTTCCAACATTATGGCCACATTGGCCTTGTTTTGGTCTTTCAAACACACCATGCTCATACCCACTATTTCTGGCAATTGCTCTGTGCTCTGCTTGGAATGCCTGTCTAGCAAATAAATCTTTGTATGACTGGCTCCCTGTGTGGCTCCAGTCTCAGCTGAAATGATCTTCTCCTCATGGAGGCTTTCTTCTGATCACCCTACCTATATTAACCACACCATCCTGCATCACCCGTCATTCCTACTGCAACACCCTGCTTTGATTTCTATCACTGTCTTTTGTCCGAATTTACCTTATTTATTTATTATTTCTCTTCCCCCACGAAAATGTAAACTTCAGGGGAAAATGGCATTGCTTTTCCTTTTCACACCTGTGTCCCCATCATCTAGAACAATGCTCAAAATGACAAACTCTTGTTCAATGGATAAATGAGAGAAGGGAGAGTTATCAGGGTGGTGAAGCCTTCTTGGAGATTTTAAGTGACAGGCTTGATTTTGCATTGAGCAACAGTGAGACAGATTTTGAATGGAAAACAGACAGTGGGGCAGGCATCCTCGCTGCCAAATCAACCAGAGAGAGTTGAAAAACTTCTACAAAAAGCAGTCTGAGAGGAATTAATCCTTTGGCCAGAGTGTGACCTCAGGTGATCTTACTTGGGAAGCTTGGCCTCCATTAACATGTGAGAAAAAAATTTACATACCCAAAGTTGGAAATCCAGGAAAGCCTTCTCAAGGTTACAGACAAGATTGTTTGGGAAGAGGAAATATTTTCTGAGGGTAAGGACAAAGTTCTCTCACCTGCAGTCATACCCAGGACAGACAGTCTTCACTGGAAGCTCCTCACATACTGAACCAGTATACTTTCTTTTTTTTCTTTTTTTTTTTTAATTTTATTTTTATTCTTTGCCCAAGGGGTACAGGTCTGTGAATCATCAGACTTACATCTTTCACAGCACTCACCAAAGCACAAACCCTCCCCAATGTCCATAACCCATCCACCCTATCCCTACCCTCCCACCCCCCAGTAACCCTCAGTTTGTTTTCAACAGAGGCCTTTCCAAGTAAGATCATCTGAGGTCACACTCTGGCCAGAAAAAGTATTAAACAATTTCAAACTAGTTTTTTGTCTTTAAGATTTATTAATTTATTTGAGAAAGAGAAAGAAAGAAAGCACGAGTAGGAGGGGCAGAGGGAGAGAGAACCTTAAGGAGACTCCATGCTGAGCTTGGAGCCCAACACAGGGCTCAATCTCACCACCCTGAGATCATGATCAGAACCGAAATCAAGAGTCTGAAGCTTAACAGACTGTGCCACCCACGCACCCATCAAACTACTTTTTAATGAAGCTTCTCAGACTATAGTACCTGAGCTCATATTTAGCATTCCTACCCCATCACCCTCGGAGGCCAGAGACACCCAAATCGAACTGAAACATCCTGGCCCAACTTGTTTTCCTTAAAATGAAGCCTTTGGCAACTTTGTAGAGATCTAAAGTACATTAGCAGTTGCCCGGAACTAGAGGCAAAGGGGATTAACTACAAAAGGGCACCAAGGCTCTCACTAGGGTGGTGGACGTGTTCCAAAACTAGATTAGCATGATGACTGAATCGCTCCGTAAATTTACCAAAAATTATTAAACTGTATACTTAAAAAGGGTGAATTTTATGGAATGTAAACTACATCTCAATAGAGTTTGTTGTGCTTTGTTTTAAAGGAAGTTTCTCCACTTAAGCAGCTGGGTTCCCCTGGCCTTCCATTTCGAGGGGGACACTTCCATGCCATGTAAAAATGTTGTTTTTCTCTATTCTCTCAATTTAACGTAAGGATCTGTGGAGGTCTTCACTTGAGAGTATTGCCAGAGGTTTCCAGAAGAGGTAGTTCCCACTCCAAAAATAATGTATCATTTCTTCTTCAATCCTTTTTGGCAAATATAAACCGGATATAAAATCTTTAGCACATATCCTACACTTGATCAAATACAAAAGGACCCAATGACTAGGTTACATCAAATACTGAGAGAACGATTCAAATCAAGTTAAAATGGCACCCGTCTAGAATTTAAGTCAGAAGCCTCTGTTGTGAGGTGAAAAGGCTGGCGGGACTGAGGGGCTTCCAGGCCCTTCTCAGCCTCTCAACTTGATGTTTCCAGTCTCCAAAGCAGCCTTATCCCTATCTTCAGGTAGTGAAAAGGCAGACATTATTTCTCACCTGTACTCCAGCCCATATGCCTGATATCCATCTTGTCTCTGTTGCTCCTATTCCCTTTATGACTAACTTTTTGTTCTGTTTTCACCATAATTTTAATTTTCATCAAGGCACTAAATCAATGAATAGCCCCAGTGGTTCTCCACCATGGAATTTCCATGAGTGTAGCATACTGTCCCCAAAAGGACAGGCCAATCTTTGATTCCAGAGCAGTCAGTCATGCACCCTGGCTAAATGACCTCACAAAATCAAAAGAAGGACTTTCTTTTGTTTGCTCTCTGGCATATATTCTGAACATTAGATGGGACAAGATCTGTATGTGGAAATACTGAAATGCCGCTTGGACTATTGTGAATCTAACTGTTTTTGTCTGAGACATGGATGGATGACTTGAGGGATGGATGACTACCTTTCTGGATTGCTGGCAGGTAGTGAGATAACACCATGGTACCGTCACAAAGTAGCTGCTGAATTTAGGGGACTAAATCACTTATGAATCAACACTTTTACTGCCACCAGCATCTCTGAATCCTGGACTGGCACCAAGTTACTCCCAATAACCGCGAGACAATTTTTTAGTGTGTTGAAACAGCACTGGTCCTGTTTCCAAAATTATAAGCTGTCCTTACAGTACAGTCATAGTTTCTTAGCAGTGGGAGCTGACAAGATGACAGAAATAAACTTTCTGCGATGATGTTTACAAAGGCACACTTGCTTTTATTGGCAGGAATGGTTATCTACCCTGTGATTCATATTCTTAAGTAATGTACACTTATTTGACTAAAAAAATCATGGCAACACCAGTGTTATTTGACAATTCCCTAAGAAACCCAAAAGAAGCCAACTATCTCTACATTTTGAAGTGGATATTATTTGCTTCTATATACCTGCTCATCTCACATCCTTTAGAGCTAAACCATTCTACATGATAAGATGAGCAGATAAGACCTATGGAAATGGAAGAAGACGAAGTTCACAGAACTTACTGTCCACTTGGTAATTCATTACGGACTTTCTTATTGGTGCTTGCAGAATGATTTCTTTTTGCCTATCTAAGGGGTACTACTTTAAAGGAAGAAACTATGCTTACACTTTGCATCTTATAAAACACTTTAGCTTGTATAATCAGTGCCCAATTAACCCTCGCTGACTTACGGTGTTTGGATCATCCAGAAACTTCTCACTCAACATGGCTATGTTACATACTAAACACCTTCATGAAGTCC
The DNA here is from genome assembly GCA_002007465.1 of Ailurus styani. Lineage (NCBI taxonomy): Eukaryota > Metazoa > Chordata > Mammalia > Carnivora > Ailuridae > Ailurus > Ailurus styani. The sequence goes on along the minus strand of LNAC01000782.1, from coordinate 483,102 downwards.
AGGTTAGCAGACTGCCAAGTTCCTGAAAGAAGGGACTCAACACATTATATTCAGCACGTCACATATATCATGGTATTTCTTCACTCTAACAGAGCATACTTCTCATTTCTCTGCCAGCTTTTAAACAGACAGGTCACACTATGTTACAGTTAGCTGTTTGTGTGTCTACCCCCTTGTGAGTTCCTTGTGAACAAAACTGTGAGTTCCTTGAGAAGGAAATGGGGTCGCATACATCCTGGTATCCCCCAAACCTCACCCAGGGCCTCCTCCATAATGTCTGTCAAGAGCTCTAGCAGAGCCAGGCATTGTGCTAGGTACTGAACAACACATGAAAAAGACGAAGTCCCAGCTGCCATGGAGCTCACTGGCCAGTAAGAGAGTTAGATAAACCAATGATCACAAGATGTCACCATAAGTGCTGTAACATAGGTGGCCTGGTTACTTGAGTGGGCAAAGAAGGCCTCTACTCAGACTGGAGAAGCCAGGCCAGGTTTTCCAGATAAGTGATAATGAAGAAGACACGTTTTGAGTGAACAAACAGAAGGCACTCACTCTAGACTTACAAATTCAATCAAGATGAAGACATGGCATTGGTGATAACTATAGAGAACCCAAGGCTCTGCAAACTGTAGTGCAGAGGAAGTAAGAATACTCAATGCCTAAGCAGTCCTCAGAGAAAAGGACAGAGCTACGCTCAAAAGAGAAATGGCTGGAATCAAATTCAGCTAAAAAGCAGAGTCAACCTATGACCCAGCAATTGCACAACTGGGTATTTACCCCAAAGATACAGATGTAGTGAAAAGAAGGGCCATATGCACCCCAATGTTCACAGCAGCAATGTCCACAATAGCCAAACTGTGGAAAGAGCCAAGACGTCCTTCAACAGACCAATGGATAAAGAAGATGTGGTCCATATATACAAAGGAATATTACTCAATCATCAGAAAGGATGAATATGCAACTTTTGCATCAACATGGATGGGACTGGAGGAGATTATGCTAAGTGAAATAAGTCAAGCAGAGAAAGTCAATTAGCATATAGTTTCACTTATTTGTGGAACATAAGGAGTAGCATAGAGGACATTAGGAGAAGGAAGGGAAAAATGAAGGGGGCGGGATCAGAGTGGAAGATGAACCATGAGAGACTATGGACTCTAGGAAGCAATTTGAGGGTTTTAGAAGGGAGGGGGTGGGATGATGGGTGAGCCTGGTGATGGGTATTAAGGAGGGCACATATTGCATGGAGCACTGGGTGTTGTTAAACGCAAACAATGAATCATGGAACACTATGTCAAAAACTAACAACATACCATATGGTGACTAACATAACATAATAAAATTTAAAAAAAAAAAAACAGAGTCATAATAAAGCGAGAAGAAAAAACACTCCTGCAGATTATTTAAATTATCAGATACCCAAAGCGGAAGATCAGATATCTAAGGTGGAAGGCTGATTCTCACAGCTACATACATACACATCACAGGGCTCAGATTAACATGCATCCTGCCTTCTTCCTGCCCAACACTTGACTCTTTAATCTTTTCAGCATCCTGTGCTGGGTGGATAAAACCAGAATCCTCATCCAGCACTTGATATCATTTTCAAGGTTATTTATTTATTTATTTATTTATTTGACACAGAGAGAGATCACAAGTAGGCAGAGAGGCAGGCAGAGAGAGAGGAGAGAGGAGGAAGCAGGCTCCCTGCTGAGCAGAGAGCCCGATGTGGGCCTCGACCCCAGGACCCTGAGATCATGACCTGAGCCGAAGGCAGAGGCTTTAACCCACTGAGCTACCTAGGCGCCCTCATTTTCAAGGTTAAGGTCACTGAGAGAATCTTCTTGTCCTGTGCAGCTATAGCACTGACAACTACATATTCTCTCTTATTTGCAGACCACGACATTGCTTTGGTTTTTGTTTAGAACTGAGGTGCACGGCTGTGTTTAAACTACATCACAACTGCTTGGCAATTCTCCCACAGGAAAAATCTTTGCCAATTCCCTGGGTCAAGTTTCTAGAAATCATCCCACGAGGTATGCTACAGAGAAAAGTCTTTAAACATCAATAATTTGTATTAATATAGACTCTTTTTTTGCTGTAACAGAGATAGAAAATAAAATCTTCTAAGTTTATTTTTCAGTTTGGCATTAATTTATTGCATATACAAATTCTCATTTGGGGGTTACCAGAAAAAATTGACATTTTAAATTTTAACACAAAATTATTTTGGAGGAAGATTCTATGAATTTCATAGAAGAGGAGGTCAAATATATGTAATACATCTCCTTTTTTTCTAGTTGAAGTAGACATTTTACCATCTAAATTAAGCATATATTCCCAATAGGAAGATAATATTTAAAAAAACAATATTTGATTGCATTCCCTCATCTCTAATAAGAACAGAATTCATTTATTCATTTTCCCCTTGTTTTGAGTGTACCAAGTTCAAAAGTATACAAAGATCTTTCATGGAACCAACTAAGAAGACAGAGGAGTGTATATTAATTGACATAATTGCTCATCTTAGAAAAGCTTAAGAAATATTTTGAGGGCGCCTGGGTGGCTCAGTCAGTTAAGCGTCTGCCCTCGGCTCAGGTCATGATCCTGGAGTCCTGGGATCGAGTCCTATATCGGGCTCCCTGCTCAGTGGGGATTCTGCTTCTCCTTCTAACCCTCCTCTCTCTCATGCTCTCTCTCATTCTCTCTCCCTTAAATAAATAAAATCTTTTAAAATAAAAAATTAATAAATAAAATAAAAATTGAATTATATACTTCATCTGTCTAACTCATTATGCTTTTGACCTTAATAATAATACAGACTCAGGTTGATCACTTCCCGACCAAGTTACTTTTTTGGCAATAGTAGCCAACCCTTAAGCAATTTGATTACCATCCATGCCACTTTGCTGAGTTCTCAAGATGAATAAATTCAGTTATTTGGATCAACTTAACAAAACCTACACATTGCACAACATTCTGATCAACTGCTCAGTAATTAACATTTTTAATCTCCAACACCAAATAAACTGGAATCCTGTATATTCAGAGACAACCTAAAAACAGAGTCTTTTACACCTCAAAGCATATATTCCATTTATTAACCAATTACCTCTCAGCCCAAGCCTACCTCTTCTGTACTCTGCTTTATGATCCTGGCCTGGAAGTTTGCAAACTACATACATTTCTCAGATTTTTCCCTGGACAGCTGCCTTCTGGTTAGCTTCTGCTGCTGGGAGGCAATGATATAAGATGAGAGAGATGAAAAGAAGAGAACAGGGAGGATAAGACCCTTTCTCTTTCCAACTCCTGTCACTACTCTTCCAGAGGCAGTCAATAGTACTAAACCCCCCCTCCCTGTGACATCTCAGCCGCAGCCCAAGGCACACTCACAGGACCAAGAACGGCCTTGAGAGACTCTCCTGAAGGCCCTAGTCTCCCAGTAGAGCCTCTCAGAGTCACCGCCCTTGGCCCCATGGTAGCCACGCCTCAAGCTCCTAGATTATCAGAGCACCATCTCTTCCTTTGGTTACCCAGCCCAAAGAGTGAGAGCCACTAACTACAATTACCAATTTCTGAGTTATCTCTGACTACTTCATACTCTCTCTGTTTCCAGGTACCTATATTAAATCCATTGGTTTTTTTTTTTTTTAAGATTTTATTTATTTGAGAGAGAGGAAGTGTGTGAGCAAGTAAACATGAGCAGGAGGGACTGGCAGNCCATGGTAGCCACGCCTCAAGCTCCTAGATTATCAGAGCACCATCTCTTCCTTTGGTTACCCAGCCCAAAGAGTGAGAGCCACTATCTACAATTACCAATTTCTGAGTTATCTCTGACTACTTCATACTCTCTCTGTTTCCAGGTACCTATATTAAATCCATTGGTTTTTTTTTTTTTTAAGATTTTATTTATTTGAGAGAGAGGAAGTGTGTGAGCAAGTAAGCATGAGCAGGAGGGAAGGGCAGAGAGAGAGAGAGAGAGAAGCAGACACCTCACTGAGCAGCGAGCCCTACGCGGGGCTCGATATAGGACCCTGAGACCGTGACCTGACCTGAAGGCAGACACTTAGCCAACTGAGCCAGCCAGGTGTCCCATATCTATTCTATCTTAAAAGCTTACAGTATTTCCTACTTCTTGAAGGAGCCTGAGTAACATATCATATATTTTTTAATTGAAGTATAATTAACATATAGTACGATGATTCAACAATTCTTTACATTTTTCAGTGCTCATCAAGATAAGGTACTCTTAATGCTGTTTATTTATTTAACTCATCCTCTCACCCGCCTCCCCTCTGGTAAGCACCAGTTTGTTCTCTATATTTAAGAGTCTGAGTTTTTTTGTTTGTTAATTTGTTTTGCTTCTTAAATTCCACTGATGAGAGAAATTATATATTTGTCTTTCTCTGACTATCTTACTTCACTTAGCATTATACCCTCTAGGTCCATTCATGTTGTTACAAACAGCAAAACTTCATTCTTTTTATCCCTAAGTAATATTATATTTTGTGCATGTATGTATCTATCAATATATATATCTTCCTTACCTATTCATCTATGGGTGAGCACTTGGGTTGCTTCCATATCTTGGCTATTATAAACAATTCTTCCATAAACATAAGGGTGCATGTTATCTTTTTGAATTAGATTTTTATTTGCTTTGGAGAAAAACCCAATAGTGACATTACTGGATCATATGATAATTCCATTTTTAATTTTTTGAGGAACTTCCACACTGTTTTCCACTGCGGGAGCATCAGTTTGCATTCGCATCAACCATGCATGAGAGTACATTTTCCTTCACAACCTTGCCAACACTTGGTATGTCCTATGTTTTTTTGTTTTGTTTTAGCCATTCTGATCAGTATAAAGTGATAGCTCATTGTGGTTTTAATTTGCATATACATGATGATAAGTGACGTTGAGCATCTTTTAACGTGTCTGTTGGCCATCTGGATGTCTTCTTCAGAAAAATGTCTATTTAGGTCCTTTGCCCATTTCTAATCATATTCTTTGTCTGTTTGGTGTTGAGTTGTAGGAGTTCTTTATATATTTTGGATATTAAGCCCTTATCAGATATATCACTTGCAAATATCTACTCCCATTCACTTTGCGCAACAATTCAGTAGGTTGCCTTTGTGTTTTGTTCATGGTTTTCCTTGCTGTATGAAAGCTTTTTATTTTGGTATAGTCCCAATAGTTTAATTTTGCTTTTGTTTCCCTTGCCTGAGGAGACATATCTAGAAAAATGTTTCTAAGGCTGATGTCAAAAAAATTACTGCCTATGTTTTCTTCTAGGAGTTTTATGGTTTTGGGTCTTTAATCCATTTTAGTTTATTTTTGTGTATGGTGTAAGAAAGTGGTCCAGTTTCTGTTTCAAAATCATATAAGCCATAAGATCTGGGTGAATTTGAAAAAATGTATAACCTCTAAGCCTCTGTTCACTCATATATAAATTAAATAAAATATCAATACCTATTTAAGACATTATTATTTGTTTTGGTGAGTTTAAAAGAAATGAAGCAGGCTAATCTTTGAATATAGTTTCCAGTATGTGAGAAGCAATCAGTAAATGTTTACATTATTATTATCATTATTACTATTAACCACATGCAACATTCTACCTATGTTGCTAGGTGACTGTGCATACTTCCAAAACATACCTATAAAAAATCATATAATCAAATAAACCATAACTCTAAAACTATGATATTCTGTACAACTTCTGTATAAAGTCATCAACAGAAAGAGAATGGTCTACATTAATTCTCTTATATCTTAAAGATATCAACTACAAAATCTCCATTTAAAATGAACTTCAGTATCTCGAGTTCCTTAATCATTAACTTTTACCTGGAAGAGTTATGTTCACTTTTTTACCTATATCTTAATATAAATGGTAACACATGAAACTTTTTATAAGTAAAATAACACATTTTGGCACAAACCATATCAAGCATTTTGAATCATATGAATACCAAAATATTACAGGTATAACAATATACAATGCAAGGAGCAAATGCGTGTCAATAACAAGATGAAAATAAACGTCCTAACTTCAGGTGAACATTCATTAAATTCATATAAACCATAATGAGAAAACCATAATCTGAATCATCATTACTTAATCACTGCCATTTAGTCTAACTTTCATTAAAGTATAAAATCCTTTGGAAATATCTAGTTATACAAAGCATTACCTCATGATATTTTAAAAGAATGCTTCCCTAAGCAACACAAATCATTGAGGAATAAAATATTTGCTTTCAACAAAACTCTACATGCTAACATATACTCTCTAGAATGCCAGAGTTCAAAAATATTACCCTAAATATTAAAACTCACAGGTATTACTTTAACGAACTTAATTATGCAAAACACCAAATGCAAAAATGTACTAACAAAGGAGCAATTTGAAACAGATGCGTAATTACAATAGTTTGCTACAGATGGCACAGCAGTACAATGCATTTGTCAAGCTTGGCTTTCATCAGAAGAGTAAATTAAAAACACTTTTCTACTGGTATAGTAATAGAATGAATATGTTGAAGACTTGGAAATCATTTTCACAAATAATTTTTGAAAACAATGAATTTTGTTTGTTCTGTAGTAACAAATACTGATTTTAAAAAACCCTCCATTATAAGGGAAAAGTGCAGAATAAATAAAAACAAAGATATTTAGTCTTTAAAGTCAATTTATTTGCCAAAATAGGATGGAAAAGTAGAAACAAAGTCTTCACGTTGAAAAGCAAGAGCCATTCGAGAATATGAAAGAACCCAAGTGTGAGGGGTATAAAAATAGAGTAATGTCAGCTAAGGAAGCACATAATTCAGAATGGCCAATACAGACAAGACATCCTCTGCTCTTTTAGGAGAATGAGAACACTGGTTACAATAAAAAGGAAGGAAAGAAAAAGACATGATACACTCAGTTATAACCTTTGCACTTCTAATCCTAAAATTTCTTGTCTTGATGCATGGGGATTGGAATGTGAGTGACAGGGAAGGCAAGATTGCAGATGAGAGAAAATATGAAGGGGAGAGTAATGGGTCTAAGAGATTATATAATTATAATATCAATTCAATATGCACCATAGACAAAGTTAATGTTTTTAAATCATTTTGTTTCAGGGGGAAACAATTTCCCTGAATCCAGTGATTCTCAAACTTGTATAGTCAATATATCACTGGAAGTTTTTTAAGTAAACTCATGTCTTTTTTTTTAAAGATTTTATTTATTTATTTGACACAGAGAGAGAGATTACAAGTAGGCAGAGAGGCAGGCAGAGAGAGAGGAGGAAGCAGGCTCCCTGCTGAGCAGAGAGCCCAATTCAGGGCTGGATACCAGGACCCTGAGATCATGACCTGAGCCGAAGGTAGAGGCTTTAACCCACTGAGCCACCCAGGAACCCCTAAGTAAACTCATGTCTATGTAGCTGCTCCCTGCTTCAAAAAAATTTTGTTTCAGTTGGTCTGGGGTGCAGCCCAAGTATTGGGATATTCTAAAATCCCTCCAAGTGATTCCTATGTGCAATAATATTTGAGAACCACCATTTTAATCCTTTAGTACTTTCTTCCTAATAATAATTTGCCCCAAACCAAGCTTATTTAATGTTTATAAACAGGGCCAAAGTACTTTAAATGAAACAAAGTTCACCCTCTGTGTTTCCATCAGCAAAGATTTTCAAAAACCTAAATACATTTCAATAGGGGATTGATTAAATACAATGGAAAAACTATGCAGTGGAATATTGCATTTTACTTAAAATTGTGGTATTAAGTTTAATACTTACTATTCTATTTTTAAGTAGCATTTTATCAAATATATATATACATTCTTTAAAATATCAAATAACACTGAGAGGCAGAATGAAGTATTATTATACTTCTTGACAGAGAAGTATTATTATGTCTTCTTGACAGAGATTTGGTTTTAGATGTGAGCATGTAACTAATCAAGCTCATGGAGAGTTAGTGGCAAGTCTTCTGCGGAGTTACTGGGCATGGTTTCCTAGATCCTAAGAAGACTTCAGAAGAATTTATTCTTTTTTCTGTTTCTGGGCTTTCTCATAACTGAATGTAATGCTTGGAACTTCGGCAGCCATCTTGTTAATCTGTCTGAGGATAAAGCCAGAACAGAGGATGGGAAAACTAAACATTTGATGAGAAGTGGAGCCCGAACCTGGGCAGCAGTGGGGCAGTTTCCGATCTCAGACTTCTTTTTATGGGAGATATTAAATTTGAATTTTGGTGAAGCCAAAATGAGTTGGCATTCCCTACCATAATTCAAATATATCTTTAATGTCCCTCAGTTCAGTTGTTCTTCTTCATCATGCAGTATAATTTTGGTTAATCCAATAATTCAGCATCTGTGTTTTATATCTATGTAAGTTCTGTTCAGTGATAAACAATAATTACATTTGCTTTTCTATGCAATATTTAATGTTCTTGGAATTTAAAACACACCTCATTTTTCATTTGATTAGTTTGCTTTGTGCCTATGGCTTCTTTATTCCTATACCACACATGAGGATTTTGAGGCAATTTTCACATGGGAGAACATATCTAGGGTGACTACATAATTTAATACCCTTCAGCACTTCTGTAAGTGAAAGTATGTGTTATCAATGATTACACCAGAACCACAGGTATAAATCGGGATTGTACTGAGAAAACCAAGACATGCAGTTTTCATAAATATACCCAATAATCTATCAACGCATTTTTTAATTAAAGGTCTTTTTAATTAAGGTCTCTATGGCTCTTCCTTTTTCCAGTTATAAACTAGACCAGTTATTTTTTAGGTGAGTTTGCACAGTTCTATAACTTCCCATTACAGACTTCATGGACAGTCTTTTCGTCTTACTTCTTGTTTTAGATACTCTGTGTATAACACTCAGGTTTTCTCTTTATTTACACAGAAAATATTTTCCAGTAGTTTCTGTTTTCTTGGTTTACTCACTGTATTGTTGAAACACATCATTAAGTAGCTTCTTTAAAAGAATAATTTTTGAGGTACAGAGGTATGAAAATCTCTTTATTCTATATTCATGTTCTCTTTACTTCTGATATGCTGTATTTCACCATCTGTACTTTGACATAGATTTGCTTCTTTTTACTTACTGAGCTGGACATTGATAAAAATCTTTTAATCTAGTTGCTGATACATTTCAATTCTGGGAAATTTCTTGTTATTTCTGCCATTACTTCATCACCTTTTTCCAGCTTTGCGTTTCTGAAATTATTACTTCTCAAATGTTAAAACTCTGAAGTTAATTTTTTAAATGCTTTTATATCTTCTTTTTGTTTTTTATTCTTATATTTTTTCCTCTTTTTTTCCTCTTGTTTTGTTTATTTGGCTCTGAGCATCCTCAACTTTTCTTTCTAAAGCTTTACTTGACTTTTTTTTTCATTATGTTCAGTTAGCCAACATAAGCGTTTGTTCCAGTGTTCATCAATTCATTAGTTCCATATAACACCCAGTGCTCATCACCACATGGGTCCTCCTTAATGCCCATCACCCAGTTACCCCACCACCTCACCCCCCTCCCTTTTGTAACCCTCAGTTTGTTTCCCGGAGTCCAGAGTCTCTCATGGTTTGTCTCCATCTCTGATTTCTTCCCAATCAATTTTCCCTCTCTTCCCCTGTGGTCCTCCATGCTATAGCTTATGCTCCATATATGAGTGAAACCATATGATAATTGTCTTTCTCTGCTTGACTTATTTCACTTAGCATAATTCCCTCCAGATCCATCCATGTTGACGCAAATGGTGGGTATTCATCCTTTCTGATGCCTGAGTAATATTCCATTGACTTTTTTTTCTATTTAATTTTTAATTTTCTAGAGCACTTTGATATATTTTTATTTTTTTATTAATTTTTTTTTTAATTTTATTTATTCATTTGACACAGAGAGAGAGATTACAAGTAGGCAGAGAGGCAGGCAGAGAGAGAGGAGAGAGGAGGAAGCAGGCTCCCTGCTGAGCAGAGAGCCCGATGCGGGCCTCGATCCCGGGACCCTGGGATCATGACCTGAGCCGAAGGCAGCGGCTTTAACCCACTGAGCCACCCAGGCGCCCTGATATATTTTTAAGTAACCTGACATTGTGTCATGGATTCAATATGTTCTCTTATTTCTCTCAAGATACTGATTTTTAAAAATATTTTATGTTTGGGGCGCCTGGGTGGCTCAGTGGATTAAAGCCTCTGCCTTCAGCTCAGGTCATGATCTCAGGGTCCTGGGATTGAGCCCCGCATCAGGCTCCTGGCTCAGCTCTCTCTCTCTGCCTGCCTCTCTGCCTACTTGTAATCTCTCTCTGTGTCAAAATAAATAAATAAAATCTTTTTAAAAATATTTATGTTTTTCCTGCATTGCTTCTACATCCTACAAGTTCCTTTTGTAGGTAAGAGGTTATTCGGTTGTTTTGTTAAAACTTAGTTGTTCAACTTTTGTGTTGAGGTTTTCCCTCAAATGCATGGTGCTCTTGGCTGTTCAATTATATCAAACACAAAACACTGAAAAGCTAATTGGTAGCTTGCTGACTAGTGAGCTTTACTTATGGAGATTAGGTGGTTGTTATTGTTGTTGTTGTTGTTGTTGTTGTTAGGTGGTTGTTGTTGTTAGGTGGTTGTTGTTGTTAGGTGGTTGTTGTTGTTAGGTGGTGGTGGTGGTTGTTGTTGTTGTGTGTTTAGAGGACTCTCTGTTCCCCAAATAGAGGTATTTTCTAAGTCTTTCCTCTGAGGTTATTTAGTCCCTATAAAGAAAAATCCTCTATGTCCTATCTGATGTGTTCTGGGAAAAGGCAGCACATGGGGGCCAGCTGGAGGTTTCATCTATTCCTTCCTTTATATTTCCACTTGTTTTCACAAAATATTTTTACAAAAAAAATTACTCTTAGAATTAAATAATATTCATAAACTTATATTACAAGAAAGGAAAATAGGATGAACTGTTGAACAAACTACTTCAAAAATATATATTTGGGCAGGGGGGTTGGAGGGAGCACCTAGGTGGTCCAGTTGGTTAAGTGGCCAGCTCTTAGTTTCAGCTCAGGTCATAATCTCAGGATTGTGAGATCGAGCCCCACATTGGGCTCCATGAGGAGCTCAGAGTCTGACTAGATTCTCTCCCTCTCCTCCCCCCGCCCCACCGTGTGTGTATGTGTGTGTTCGCGCGCGCGCGCGCGCGCACGTGCATTTTTTAGATCCCACAACATCCAAGTTATATGTTTGAAGCTCTCTAAAGTTCAAAAATTATTAAGATTAAACGTTTGCTCCAAAACAGTTCACAATCTACTATAGGGAAAGACACTGACATAACTTTAGAATAAGATCTCCACGTCATGGTCTTACAGAGAGGTATGTCTGGCAATGGAGGTATTCCTAAACTCATGCTGAGGGGCAAAAGGAAGTAGTCTAAGGGTAGAGCAGACATTTCTCACTAAAGGGGCCTGGGAAGGTATTGAGAGTGAGCTAGATTTTACAAGATGTGAAGGACTTTGGAAGGTCGAAATCAGACAGACAAAGAGGTAAAGAAGAGCTGACAGGACAAAGTCCAAGGCACAGACACAGGAAAATCAAGGAAAGAATTGTTACTAGAACAGCAAGCAGTTCAGTACCTAGCAGAGTTATATGAGCTCAAGATGTGAGTGGAAACTTGCAAATGGAAGACTGGGGTCACCCAAGTAGCGTCTAAAATTTTAAGGTAAAGAGTTGGGTTATTTTCTCTGGGCAATTGAACAGCATTAGTATTTTTTTTTAATTTAATTAACTCTTACTGCGCGTTGGGTAACATGCTGCATACTTTTCACATTACAAAACACCCAAGCTGTTGTTTAGAGATGTGAGCCTGATTGCCAAGTGTGAGACAGATGGGAGGTGAGGGAAACCAGAGGTCAAACGAGAAAGAGTTAAAAGGCTATCACTGTTTCCTTAACAGCTGAAACAAAAATCAAAGATGAAATAAGACCTAAATTTTAAAAGCTTCCAGAAAATAATACATGTAAAGTACAACATAAGCTCAAGGTAGGAAAGAACTTCTTAAACAAAGTTTTAACTGTAAATATTGATGTTTGTCTTCATTAAAATTAAGAACTGTTTTTTTTTAAAAAAAACACCGTAAAGAAAATGAAAATATGGGTTATGAAAATTGGGGAGGGTTTGTGCTATGCTGAGTGCTGTGAAATGTGTAAGCCTGATGATTCACATACCTGTACCCCTGGGGCAAATAATTTAAAAAAAGAAAGAAAGAAAGAAAGAAAATGAAAATACAGACATACTGGGAAAATACTTTGCATCATATATAATAGAGGTCTCGTCCCGGAAATATTTAAGGAATTCCTAAAAACCATAAGATATAAAGAGAAAACAAAATAGACAAATGGGCAAAAATACTTGAACGGGTATTTAGCAAAAAAGAAATCCAAATGTCCAATATGTAAGAAAAAATCCTCAACTTTTCCTATAACAACAAAAATGTAAATTAAAACTACAAAAATATGCCTTTAAACACATATCTATTCATACACACACATACACATCCACAAATAAAACCAAAAATATTTTAAAGCCTGATAATACCATGGATCATTACCATATGAAATAATATGGATGTCCACATAATGCTAAAACAAGTATAAATTGGTTTCATCATTTTGGAAAAGAGTTTGCCACTCATAGATTAAGGATACACATGGCCAGCAAATCCACTCCAAGTTAAAAATCTCACAGAAACTCATGCATATCTGTATCATGATACATTCATAAAATGTTTCGAACACGGGCGCCTGGGTGGCTCAGTGGGTTAAAGCCTCTGCTTTCGGCTCAGGTCATGATCTCAGCGTCCTGGGATCGAGGCCCGCATCGGGCTCTCTGCTCGGCAGGGAGCCTGCTTCCTCCTCTCCCTGTCTCTCTGCCTGCCTCTCTGCCTACTTGTAATTTCTCTCTCTGTGTCAAATAAATAAATAAAATCTTTAAAAAAAAAAAAAAGTTTCGAACACTATTATTTTTAATATTAATAATGGAACCCACCCAAATGTCCATTAATAACAGAATGGATAAATAAACTGTGCCATATTCATTCAACTGAATGCTCTATAGCAATAAGAACATACAGCAACATGACACAATATGGATGAATCTCAGGAACACAAGTGGAGTATAAGAAGCAAATCAAAGAAGATCTATATCTTTAATGATAACTCTAAAGAAAAGAAATGAAAACATTATCACAAATGTCAGAAAAAGTGCTTCCCTCTGGCCGAGAGGGTGTAGATTATAATAAAGATGAGCCACACGTGGGTACAGGCAATATTCTACTTCTTGGCCTGGGTTGATGTATCAAGGCTCATATTATGATTATTCTTTAAACTTGCATTTATACATATTTTCCTCTAAGAATCTCTAAAAACAACAATAAAATAAATACTTACATATTTTAAAATTCATAAATAAAGCAGAAAAGACTGGCAGAAAGAAGCAAAGGAGTGGGCTATTTCAACAACAGAAGAAAAAGGACTTGGGGTCTTGAACTATGGTCATGGAGCGGAAGGGAATGGCACTGAGAATTCCCACAGCATAGGTGGAATTAATCAAATTTGATGAATGGTTGTATAGAATAACAAAAGGAAATAGAAGAATTGAGGATGTCTTAGGGTGCCTGGGTGGCTCAGTCAGTTAAGCATCTGACTCTTGATCTCATCAGGGTCATGGGATCAAGCCCTGCTTGGGCTCCACACTCAGCATGGAGTCTGCTTGTCCCTCTCCCTCTGCTCCTCTCTCTGCTCCTACCCCTGCTCTCTCTCAAATAAATAAATAAATAAAATATTTAAAAAAAAAAAAAGGAAATGAGGATGTCTTCAAGATTGTATTCAGGTAACTCGCAGAGAGAGGCAAGAGAGGAAGGCGAGCAAGTTAGCAGGAGAAAGATGTGGCAGGTGACAGGAACAGCTTGAGCATATTCATATCTCTGTGTAACGCCCCTGCAGAGATGTCCACTAGTTTTGATATACTTGTTTAGAATATAATTTCATTGCAATCATTTATTTCAAAGAGCCAACCAAGAAATGCTTTTTTGAATACCTCCCACCTGCAAGGTCCCATACTGAGCACTGCAGATGATACAATAAAGCATAAACAGCAATCTGTTTCCCAGGAATCTTACAATTTAGCCAAGGGCAGGATGTAAGGTGAAATGGCAGCTAAATCAAAGACCAAAGGAGTTGCAGAGGAGAGGAGTGACAGAGAGTTTAACAGGAGGAAGAAGAAAGGAAGGATGAATTGGTGGGTAGAAGAGAGGGAATCATTTACAAGAAGCATTTCTGTCTTGGAACATGAAGAGGACTTAGGAAGAAGGAAAGTCTTTCCAGACAGAGAAGGTGTTTACTAGCATATTCAGAGGACACTATGCAGGCAGACTTAGAGGAACAGCAAAGACAACATAGGAATAGTGGATTGGAGCCGGATTTTTTTTCAGTAGCCTAACAGGAAATAAGAAAAAGAAAAAATCCCAGTTAGTTCAGAGACCATGCCACTAAAAGAGGACAGAAAGATACAGACCTATGCTCACATGTGGCAGCAGCAATGGAAGCAAAAGAACAGACTCAAGAAACGTTGCTTAGAAAGAATGAATATAGAATGTATTTGGAGGAGAGAAAAAAGCTAAAGCCAGCTCTGAGGTGTGAAGTCTAGACAGCAAGATCCCTGAGGCCACTGGGAGAAAAAAGTCAGCAAGAAGGGGGAGACTGTGGAGATGGGCAGGAGTTCAATTTTAAGACAGGGAAGACAATGAAATGGAAGCTCATGAATTAAGCAAAAAATGCCCAATATTGTCATGAAAAATGATAGCATGTACTCAGGAAAACAGGTCAGCAGAAGAATGATGTATGCAAAGTGAAGGCTGAATCTAGAGAAGGACAAAAGATCTCTAATGAATTTATTGAAAAGGCATGTATTGAGCACCAACCACATGTGATCCCACCACCGGAACTTCGAGTTAAGAAGATAGAAAAAGAATAATAGAGAGAAATGAAAGAAATTCATGAGTGTAGGGGCGCCTGGGTGGCTCAGTGGGTTAAAGCTTCTGCCTTCAGCTCAGGTCATGATCTCAGGGTCCTGGGATTGAGCCCCGCATTGGGCTCCCTGCTCATCAGGGACCTGCTTCCCCCTTTCTCTCTGCCTGCCTCTCTGCCTACTTGTGATCTCTCTCTATCTGTCATAATAAATAAATAAAATCTTAAAAAAAAAAAAGAAAGAAATCCATGAGTGTAACAGGTAGAAAGAAAAGAAACCCTCAAAAACGACTATGATTAGCACCTCCCCACTTCCCCCTGGCAATCGTGGGTGTCAATTTCAATTATACAAGAGGAACAAGTCCTAGAGATCTGCTGTACAATTGTGTGCCTGGAGCTAACAATATTTTATTTACACTTAAAAATCTTTTAGGAGAGTAAATCTCATGTTAAGTGTTATTGTCATCATAAATGTCTTTAAATGATATATTCCAATAAAATAAAAGACAAAAATCAGAAGGCAAAGGAAAACCAAATTATCTCAACAGGACAGTAAAAAGGAAAGAAAGGAAGGAAGAAAGAAGGAAAAAAGGAAGGAAGGAAGGAAGGAAGGAAAGAAAAAGAAAGAAAAGAAAGAAAGAGAAGGAAGGAAGAAAGGAAAGGAAAGGAAAGGAAAGGAAAGGAAAGAAGAGAAGAGAAGAGAAGAGAAAAGAGAAAAGAAAAGAAAAGAAAAGAAAAGAAAAGAAAAGAAAAGAAAAGAAAAGAAAAGAAAAGAAAATGGTGGAGGAAAGACTGACAGAGATGTCAAGAGAAAAAATGAACAGAAAAAGAACCATTTGAAAAGCCACTGATAATTAAAATGTCATGGGTGAACTTCCAGAAAGCAGCTTCATTAATGTGAAGTAGACGGAAGCCTGTTGAGAAAGAAGGTTCCATCTGAGGCCCCTCTCCTACAGCACTTTCCTCATGGCTGCTCCTTCATCTCCTTCAGATCTTCCAACGCCATCTTCTTAGTGAGACGTTCCTTAACCCTCCTATTTAAAACAACCCTCCCAGCGCTCCCCATACTGTTCGCACTGTAGCATTTAACACCATATATGTTACTTATATCGCTCTGTTACCTGGCTCACCCCATACAGACTCCAGGAGAGCAGGGAATTCCAACTTATGTTTGTCGCTCCAGTGCTGAGATCAGGGCCTACACAGAGGATGTCCTCAAAGTCAAGTCAAGATGAAGGCATAGTCACTGTGTTACACCAAAGGCCAGATATGAAGAGGCCAGAGAACTGACAAGAGGATTTTGGAATATGACCTTAGCAAGGGCAGTTTCAAAAGAGCAGTGTGAAAACTATGTGACCAGAGTGGGCAAAAGCATTAATGGGTAGTGAAGAAGTAAATCTAGCACGTATACACAGTCCTCCTAAGAAAGTCTGCTATATGGAAAGCAAGAGAGATGGCTGTTTTTGCTTTGTTGTGAGGTGGGAGGTATTAAACATTATTGGTATAAGGATGAGAATGTTCAAGTAAGAAAGGGGAAAAGTTACTAATGCAAAATAAGAGGAATAGTTAATAAAGGCAGACCCTTGAGAAGTCAGGAAGGGGTGGATTTGGGTGCATGCTTTGGGGATGGCCATGAACAGAGGTAAAGACAATGACCCCGTTGGGGAAGGCAGCAAGACCTAGCACAGGTGCAAGGTGACTCAAGATGAGACAACTCTCTTCGAATTCCTTTCTTAGCAGAAGGAGAACTGAGTCTGCTGAAGATTTAAGAAAAGAAGACATGAAACGGTTGTCTTGAGCATGAGAGAGCAAATGTCCTAAGGGGTTGTGATAGAATCTCCAGGTACTGCCAAGTGCCTGTGGGAATTTTGTTGTATGGAACTTTAAGTGAGAAGAGTCAGGGATACAATTGTGGACCCTCTCCCAACTATGTTCAGTTGCCAGGATACAACTGCAGAGCAGATGAAGGGTTGAGTTTAACCACTATGACTGGTGATATTTTCTACCAAACAATAACACACTGATATCTATAGTCGTGACCCAAATAAACAGATCTTCATGGGGCCTAGTCTCACCATTTAGCACTTTGACATGCATATACATAAAATCTAATAATTAAAAGGAATTATTTACTCATACTTCTCAAAGAACATTTGAAATCTAATTCAAACACACAGATAGCATTTCCTTACCCCTCCCTGACTCTGTCCCTCAGGGATACCCTCTAAACTTTTTACTACATCTTCGGACTTTCCCGATCAAAGCCTCTGTGACACAGGGTTGGCTCAGGCTCTGTGCTTTCCTCCTAATTTCCCTTCTCTGCTACCCTCATTCTCTTCAACTTCTCTGGAGCAAATCACAAACCTTTCCAATACAAACTGCCTATCTTTTCTTCTTTCCTTCTGTACTAATTACACCGATTTGCAAAAATAAATGGAGGGTGGGATGGTAGGGATGTTGGGGGGGTGCAATGCCAAATAGCCGACCCAAACTCTTCCATAGCAAGTAGAAATATGAAGCAGTGGTGAATATCGATGCATTCATCCTTATTACATAGCTTTAGTTATGTCGTTCTTATCCCAAAAGCCAATATTTTGGCCTACCGCCACCATCTCTGGAATGCGCATAATATTCAGAAACAGTAATGTAATCTCCATTCACCATTCAATTACAACCTCTACTCTGACCCTCTGTTGAAAGGAACAAAAGAATAACACAACAAAAACCTGGATTTCAAAATGAATATTTTATGATCAAAATTGAAGTATTAGTTTTTATGTTCCTTCGTGCAAACTAGGTATGTTTTGTAAATGGCAAAAAATATCCCCCAAAACGTATTATTTCCATAAGAAAAGTAATAGATCACTTATCTTTATTAAGTTACATTTGTCAGCAAAAATATATCATATTTCCTGTAGTATTTTCATTTCGTTTCACTCAGGACTTCTCCCCAAGTGTCTTGGGAGTATTTCTACACTAAGGTCGTGAAGAAGCATCTCAAGCCCAGGAACTTCTCTGCCCTCCCTTTCTTCTTGTCACCTGTCCCTGGAGACTCTTTCTTTGTCTTCAGAGGCTGACAGGACATACATTTCTGTGGAGGCCCTGCCCTCCTCCTTTTGCCCAAGACTGACTGTGGAGGACGGTACAGCCGGCCCAACTCTTCATAACTCTGGGGTTTCCAAAAGCAAAGTCTTCAACTTTTAAGAATTTTGTCATATATTGTGAAGAAACAGATAACAGATTTTAATAAATACAGATAGTAGATTTGTTTCCTATTGCTGCTACAACAAATGACGACAAACTTGGTGGCTTAAAACAACACAGACTTAGTCATCTTACAGTTCTGAAGGTCAGGTGTGTGAAATGGGTCTCACTAGGCTAAAATCAAGGTGTCAGCAGGGCTCTGCGCCTTTCGGAGGCTCTAGAGAAGAATCCATGTCCTGGCCTTTTGCAACAAGAGGTTGCCTGGGATCCTGTCTCATGGTCCCCCTTCCATCTTAAAAGGCAGCAGTCACTGACCTAGTCTTCTTCATGTGCATCACTGTCTCTCTCTTTCACACATAAGGACTCTGGTGATTACCTTAGGCCCATTCAGAAAATCCAGGATCATCTTTCCATCTCATGTTCAGCTGATGAGCAACATCAATTCCATCTGCTACCTGAATTGCACTTTGCTATGTAACATAACATATGCCAGGTTCCAGAGATGAGGTCAAGGGTATCTTGGAGGTGGGGGGATTACTCTGCCTACCACAGATATAAACATTACAAAATTGAAAGAATGTTTTTAAGTTCTCTAATTCCTTTTTCTTGAATTCTTGATTCCGGTGATAATATAGTCAGTAACTGGAAGTGGTAGGAGACTTCTAATCTCTTCCATTATTATAGAAGATGGAGCTTTATCATGATGCACCATTCATAAACAGCTCACATGGACTCCCCTCCTCCATGATCATTTATCTTCCTTAAATATAAAGGTAAAGATGGAATAAATCCATAATAATAAGAGCCTCCTTGTTTCAAGTTGCACATGCTTATATTTGAAGACCTCCATAGTAAAGGACACCAAGTTCTGTCAAGAATGAGCCATTATGGGCATTTCCTCTTACTGTTACTATTTTCATTGAAAAACATTGACCTAAATACCAATAATATCTGTAAGTTAATATAATAGATTTCCATAAGAAGCAGAAATCTTAAATTTTACCCACGAATTTCTAAGTTTTCAGGTCTTACATTTTCAAATACGCCATTGGTTTTTATGCCCCCTGTGAGTCTACATTTCATTCCCTATTCTTCTGTTTGTGGAACCATAAGTGCCAATTACAGCTAAAACCTATCTCTCCATAAAAGATTCAAGATAGGAAACTTATTGGATACGGAAGGCCTGACATGAGGTGCTATGCATTAAATCTGTCCTTTGAACAGCATTCCTTAGAAATGGCATTGAAATTATCCACTTGAAAGAAGGGAGTGAAACCAAAGGTGCTCAGAGAAAGGCTAAAGGCACTCCTGTCCCCAAGCTATCCTGTTGTTATCAGCAATGATGAACAAAGATCATGGAAACCCTGTATTTGGAAAATATATTCCACTGAATGCCCTCAAATGAGTACCTATATGTCACAATCTGTTGCAATATCACTTTGAATGCAAACAAACGACCCACAACTCACTGACTCAAAATGGTTGGATTTTGGTTCTTAGTTCTGAACCTGGCTGATATTAACTCTGAAACAAGTGTGACTTCCTGTAATATAGTGTGCTGCTTCTTTAAACTTAATATCCCATACCTGCCTCTGAAGCACTCTCCAGATTTTCTCTCTTGCCAGTCCTCAATTCTAGTTGAGGATAAATGTCAAAATTATTTTAACTGAATTAGTACAAAAGCACACCTCGCTATCTCTGCAATATATTTATGGAGGTAATCAGTAGGGCTGTGAATACCTCCCTCCCCTTCGATAGGTATTCTATTTCTGATTACCCAAATTTCAGGCTGAAAAACCCTTGGTGAAGGAGGAATAATGGCTTTAAGTAACTTCAAGTTCATGTGCTGACAAAAAATCAACAAGGAAACTAAAGATGATTTCTCTGACCAAATAGAAAGTGTTATTTGAAAAAGTTCACAAAATGACTGTTTTGACAACCAGGTAATTTTAAGAGAAGTGGAAAGTAGTAGGTTTTTACAAAACCCATGTTTAGGGGCAAAGTGAAGCAGTAAATTCAAGGAAAGAGAAGTTCTATGACAAGAAAAGGTAGGACATCAGAATGTAGTTTCAATAATTCACTGGGACAAATGCTATCAATTGGACTGAAGAAAGCTAAGCTGCTGGTCAAGAGAGAGAAGCCGCTTACTGTTTCAATGTCCACTTCCCTAAGCAACCACAAGTAAAAGTCAGGAAAGAAGGAAGTACTATCAAAGAAGCAAGAAATTATTTAAAATGCCATAATGACTGAAGCAACTGAGTTGAAAATGTATGACGTCAAAGTAGCTCATGGCTCTAGAATGTGCTAAAGATCTCCAATGTCTGATTTCTGAGGTTTCCTTGGGACCCTGCCTCTGATATCACTTGAAAGCAGTCCCACTTCTGAAAGAATATGGCAGAATCCCAGGTTGAAGGGAGTGCAGAAGGCAGGCGCACTGTCCCCGCACCCTACCGCTACCTCATCTACCAGCATTACCATACTCTCTCGGATGCTTGTCTGGCAGAAACCATTCTAGAAGTTCAGCCCACTCCAGGCCGGTTCTATTAGACTGTTCCATCTTAGAGTAACCTGAAACCAGACTCCAAACAGTAGGCCCAGTTCTGTTCACCAATGCCACTCAGAATACATTACTCACTCTCCCACATAAACGTCATTCAAATATTTAAAGACAGTTAGGTTTGCCATGACTCTTCATTCTTCTAAGGCAAATATCCCAATCCCTCAGAACAGTGACAAGCACTCTCCCCATGTTCTGCCTTTACTCTGAACCCCACCCTTTTTCAATACACTCCCCCCCACCCCGCCCCACACCGCACCATGCCAAACAACTGATTCCGCAGAGGTGGCCTCATTACCCCTGGATGAAAGGTGACTATTACCTCCTAAGTTTGGGGTTTTGTATCTAGATGAAACCAGTCTACAACTGAATCAATGCATCCAAATTAACCCTTTTGGCCACTACACCAGGTTGTTAAATCATATTGTGCTTGCAATCAACTAAAACCACTAAATCACTTTCACCGTGCTGCTGATAAACCACACATCTCCTTCATCCTGTGCTCCTGCAGTCTGCAGTTTATTTGAAGGACACAACTATAGATCTTTACTTATAGAAATCTTTAGAGCTACTTTTGCTTTTTGATTAAAAAAATGTGAGTATTCAGTATTTGCATTTTAATAAATTCCAAAGTATCTTTATCTTCTCTCCTCATTCATTCCATTTGAAATTGTTTCGCAAAGTAAATTAAGATGAAAATACTAATTTGTTTTGGTAAATGTAGTAAAATGCTGTAATTAATAAGAAAAATAGGCTTGATAAATCTTACCAGTGTATACAATTGTAAGAAGTCATAACTGTTAAATTTCACCTTGTTACTTACAAATAATTGTTTTAATTGTTGAAGACCTTTGTGTGTCCTGATTTAGATATGCAAAATATCACTCCTCACTTTCAGTTGTGTATCCAACTGATAAATATCTGCATTAATGGCTAATTTCAAGACACTAAGAAAAATAATGACCAGATTAAAGCGACCAACAGCTCTAAAGCACACTGTTAGCCATGAGTAAATATTGCAGCTTCTATCATCACAACCTCAGTGTGGTTTTTCCATGAGTCAGGGGTCCCTCTAGCTTTGGACTATCACTTGGCTCAAATACACATGACCACAGTAATTGAGATGTTGAATGCTTTAATCCAGACACAAAACACAAAACTCAGGAGGCTCTTTACAACATAATAACAAAGAAAATGAAATGCTTTGGACCAATGAAACTGTATTTATCAAGACTCTATTCTAAGTTCCAAAAAAGATTATTAATAATAATGACTACTAATATTGAACTGGTCAAGGCAAAAAATAAATTGTGTTGGCCCATGTCACTGAAAAGCCTAAGGTAGTGGCAGCAGGACAATGGGCTCACAGTGTGCTGTCAGGACCTCACTCTCTATCTCTCAGCTTTGATCTCCTCTGTGTTGGCTGCACAAGTAGCAAAATGGCTGCCAGGAGCTACTACCATCCTATGTCCTCTCAGAGTCAATTCTTGAATGGTAACACCTGCCCAAGATCCAAGAATAAATAAATGAACCAACACTGGGACTGAATGGCACACAATGGCCAGGCCAAGTCACATGCTCTTGTCTAGAACCTGCAGGGAAGCCATTTTTGAACACTGTGAGGAAAGCAGTGGGAATTTGAACTACTGTCACAAGAGGAAGGGGCACTGGTTTCCGGATAGGCTCAAACTTCAAATGACCACTGCATAAGGTTAATAAATTTTTCACAGTACACTATTCACAGGAGAACACTCGGCCACAGAAAAGAAGGAGGTGGGGCTGCTATGGGTCAGACCAGTAGGAAAACTTATGCTTCCAGGTGCAAACAGCCAAGACATCTCTCCCAGATTTGCAAAACATGCAACCACATTTTCCATTTCCAGTGTGAGATTCATTCTCACTTGGGGTCAAACTGGCATTGTACGCTACTAAATAATTTATTTTGCTGACAAGAAGTTAAAAACCACTCATGTCTGCCTTGCAAAGTACCTTTGAGATCAAAGATTTAGTTCGGGATTCATGCAGCTGACTTCCTTGCATATTTAAAAAATTTAGGGTAAATTTAATCTTACTCCATGCCTGATTTATTTATTTAATTCCTACTGCCTAAGCGTAAGAACTTTAATTTTTTTATGTGCAAGACAGCATGTAGTTTCTCCATTCCTCTCTTCTGCTGTCTCCTATGAAGAAAATGCCCCCACTTTTACCCTGTTTTTGCATTCACATCTTCATATACAACAATCTAAAAATGTTCTATACCAATTTAAAATTGGAAAAAAATCTAATTAAAAAAAACTGACATCCTAAACCTAAATGGTATCAAAACTATTTTTAAGGCAACTTTAAAGTAACTCTCTTATGGCTGATTCTGTGATGGGATTTCTTGAGGTGGCATGTCTGTTTCTCTGAGAGTTTCTTTTTTAAGGAGCATGGGAAGCTATTATTAACACATAGAAAGAATCTATAGAGAGGAGATTATGTTGGTCATATCAAAACCAATTCCCTTCTGGAGTGCGGCTAATTTAGCTAGGTGATTTTCTAAATTAAGTTAAAAACAATTTGATGTTATAGGCTGAAACTTATTCAGTTAAAGATCTAGGTAAACAATATTTCTCTAAATTTCCATTTATACATTGGCTCTATCAAGGTGACCCAATATATTCCAGTTATCTGAAAATCACCTTAAATTGCACACAATTCTATTGCTAAGTCTTCAAGCTCAAACAAGGGCAGAATTCCCCCAAGCTGTAACTCAGGTTCACCAGTGAGTGGAGCTCATTTCTACATGGCTAGTATGATTGGTCTTCCCTTCACTTTCCATAATTGTCCTAAAGTCCCTCCAATAAAAGTCAATCCAAATATATGAATTTGAAGGGTAATAATAACTAAGAAGTGAAAGATTACAACTGACTGATAAAAAGCAAAATGGGTTACCTCTAGGGCCTACTAAAATACATAAAGAAACTACTACAGATAACCATATGCAAATGCTCAATGAAATACAAAAAATCTGGATACTGCAGGCTAAAGCCTGAAAATCCAGAAATGCATTTCTTTATAGTACAGTAGAAGAAGCAAGAGAAACAATATAAGTCAAAGAATATGAAAGCTCTTATATGATGTTTTAAGAATAACACATTCACTAACTTGTCAACATGTCAAATGAAGAGGAAAATCACCATGAGATAAGTTGACCAAAAAGGTCTGCAGAACACTGCCATTTTTCCACTTGGCCACGCTTTGATGGATTTCTTCCAATCTCAATTTAAACATCACCTCCTCAGAGAGCCTTCCTGACTGCAGATTAAACCAGATTAGCCCCCCTCCCATTAAATTCCTACAGCAACCCATTTTTCTCTTTTGGAGACATTTCACAGTTGAGACCCCATAATGAATAATATAATGATTTTTTGTATCTGATTACTGTATTATAAATTAAATGACTATAGAGATCATGGCCAATGTTCCCAGGACCCAACAGTATCAATAAATAATCCAATAAGTACTTTTTGAGTGAATAACTGAATGAACCATCTAACTGTCTCATTCCCTAGAATATGACTCTAAAATAAAATCCTAAAGTTCATCACTACTTTGATGACTGGGTAAGACTGTATTTCTGACACATTGGTCATTAAGCAAATCTCTTCTCTCTTCAACTTGAGCTCTAGAAATGTTGGCAATTTTGACAACCTTCAGTACCTTAGAGAAAAATGAACACAGTAAACATGATGATGTCCATATGACTCTTAAATAGCTTTTCTTAAGGATAGAAATTATTAGGAACTTTAAGAATAGATGCTTATTTGCAGGCTTTATTGTGCACATTTGGGATTGATGAGATTAATTTATGAGGAAAGTGATGTTCGGTTAATGTACAAAGATGGTGAAGTGGCTCTGGGGTCATTTCTCTTTCCACTACGGTGCTCCATTTAATCATGACCCATGTGAACCCTTACTAATGCCTTTATACATTTGTACATAAGTGGCCTCATAGTGAAATAACTCTAGAAATCATCTCTACATGCACAAGAGAAGCATAAGCATGAGGACCTACAATTCTTTCTTACCGTTTCTCTGCTTGAGTCTCTTATTACTTGGGTAGTAAACACTCTAGCCTAATACAAAAAGAAGCTCCCCAGGCTGAAAATAGTAGTTCTTTAAAATAGCTTAATGTGTTCTTCAAAACCAGTAATCGGATTAAGCTGCAATGTCTTGGAAGGAGTTAGTCAGCCTTGAAGCTCAATAAAGAAGTTTGTCTTTCCTGCAAAATTAATCTAAGAGTAAATTTTCATTTCTATAGAAGGGCCTGGTGCTGTCTATTGTTTGTCCTCAGAGTATAAGTTAAAAACTGTAAATGAAAAATCTGAACCATGTTCATTTTCCCCTCTACATATTTTTCCTTCACTTTAATATTCTGCCACTTTTTATTGGATCAATATCAATACCTCTCACCATGTTACCAACACAATATTACATTTTTATTTATTTATTTACCTTGATCTTAATTTTTTTTCCTGAGGATGTATAACTTTAACCAAATGATATGTGACGTATCTGAAGTTATTTGGCTGAAGTTATAAATTACCATAAACATTTGCTTTGGAGGAATCCATATGAAACTATAATTCGAAGTGGTTTATGAATTTTTGATTCCCACTAATAGCAAATCTCAGATATACACAAGGGAGAAGGTAACCCACTATCTTAATGTTCTAAAAAAGTATCTCTAGAGATGCAAACATCATAGGCTGTCTAAGGTCAAAAGTGAAATGGGCTTAAGGTATTCACATTTGATTCTAGAGAACTTGGTCAAGACAACAAAAGAATAGTATCTCTTTGTTGTCATACTCAACATAAAATATATGAAGAATTTTAGGTTCTTTGAGAACCTCTTTAGAGGTGCTGGTAAATCATACATTTGACATAGTAATTCACAAAGAGTAAAAATATTAAAGTGGATTTGGGTTTCTTAGATGATTTACTGTCTTACTCAGATGAAAAAACCCTCCAAAGATTAGTCCTCTGCCACTGAATAAGCCTATACTTAAATCATCTCAGATATTTCTAGGAAAAGAGATTCAATAACTTACACTAACAAGAAAACAATACTCACACACAAGAAAGTCTTCTTCCCAGACTAAGTCTCTCCGTGCATTTCTATTTTTTATTGAAACTGAGAAATGGAAGCTACAGTGCATTACTCAAACTAAAGTGCAGGAAAAATCTCATTAAAACAATTAACTTGACAAAGAACAGTCTAAATCCCAAAGTTATTTCCACACCACGACCCAGTGAAATATGCTTAGTTGATGCAATTTCAATGAGTTCATTGTAAGCGCTATTTTTTTTCCTGGTCCCTCTTTATTTACAATGTATTGTATATTAAAAAAATAAAAAATCCTGGGCGCCTGGGTGGCTCAGTGGGTTAAAGCCGCTGCCTTCGGCTCAGGTCATGATCCCAGGGTCCTGGGATCGAGGCCCACATCGGGCTCTCTGCTCAGCAGGGAGCCTGCTTCCTCCTCTCTCCTCTCTCTCTGCCTGCCTCTCTGCCGACTTGTAATCTCTCTCTCTCTGTGTCAAATAAATAAATAAAATCTTTAAAAAAAAAAAAAAATCCTGGTGATGAGTTACCTGCATCGTAATGGCAGAGAAGAGCTGATTTATGATTTAGGTTGAGATTTTCACAGTTCTTTTTTTCTGACCACCAAG
Organism: Ailurus styani; assembly: GCA_002007465.1. Classification (NCBI taxonomy): domain Eukaryota; kingdom Metazoa; phylum Chordata; class Mammalia; order Carnivora; family Ailuridae; genus Ailurus; species Ailurus styani. The sequence goes on along the minus strand of LNAC01000782.1, from coordinate 456,621 downwards.
AAAAAAATTACTATGTTGGTGACCAGCCTATCTGAATTATGTGAATTCAAAAACCATCAAAACTATGAAACCATCCTCCTTAATAAAATACCATTCTGAAGCTCTGGTACTAACAGCAAAGGATAAAGCAAAGGATAGAGGAAGTTGGAATATCTACTGTCTCCCTTTGGATTCATGCCACATTTTTTCCCTCTAGTTTATTTACTACAGAACTAGCTAGATTTTAGCTTTGTTTTCTTACCAGACCTACTGACCAGGAATGAAGTTTATATATACAATGANAAAAATTTTTTTTTTAAAAAAAAAAAAAAAAAAAAAAAAAAAGATATTACTAATTATCCACCTAGATTTTTATTTTAAAAAATGTACAGAGCACATTAATCAACAAACTACTTAAATTGAGCCTGTGGGGGCCTTGGGACGAGGAGAGACAATAATAATGAGGCATGGCAGGAGAGAAACAAAGAATGGTTTGTGGTGTCTCTCTGCCTTGAGTTGTTCAGTAAAGGTATGTCCTAAAAGTTAACCTTCAGGTGCCTGAGTGGCTCAGTGGGTTAAAGCCTCTGCCTTCGGCTCGGGTCATGATCTCAGAGTCCTGGGATCAAGCCCAGCATCGGGCTCTCTGCTCGGCAAGGAGCCTGCTTCCTCCTCTCTCTCTCTGTCTCTCTCTCTCTCTCTCTCTCTGTCAAATAAATAAATAAATAAATAAATAAATAAATAAATAAATAAATAAATAAATAAATAAATAAATAGATAAATAGATAGATAGATAGATAGATAGATAGATAGATAGATAAATAAATAAAAGTTAACCCTCAAGTGCATGCTTCATCCCCAGGAAGACTGATTCTCAGTAGGGTCCACAATGCCGGCTACAATTAGGAATGTCATGAGGCCTCCCTCCCACACTGCATCCTCCCCAGACCCTGGAGATGCCAGCACTGAGAAGTGAATCAATCAATGGTGGGAGCCTCTCCATTATCTAAACAGGTGGATTTTCTGATTTTTTTTTGAAGTATTTTTAGTCGCCAGCTACTGAACATGGGAGTCTTTACCACACGTACCACCTATTTGCATCTCCTCCCAACATGCCCCAAACACAGCATAATCTGAACAGAAACAGAAGAGGAAGTTATTTTTTTGTTCCTTTCTTCAACATCAAGAGGATGCCATGCATAACCATCAGCCTTTCTTCAATGTCCCTCACAAGAATTATGAAATAATTTGATGGGCCATTGCAAAACAATAGGGAACACCACCATTTGTGTTTGAAGGTTTTCTATCTCCAGTCACTGAATCCTAGGAATCCAATCACCTTTGCTTTTTTCACAGTGGTGATTCTGGGGGTGAGGGTAAGAAGTTCCATGAGCAATTTTACTGACGAATCAAATGATTCAGGCATAATCAAGAGTAAATTCACCTCATCTGAGCTAACGTTAATATTAAGAATCACAATTAAAGACACTTCAATCCCAAGAATAAACATGTGTTGGGATGAGTACTGGGTGTTATATGCAACTAATGAATCATTTAACACTACAACAAAAACTTATGATGTATTATATGCTGGCTAACTGAAAGAAAGAAAGAAAGAGAGAGAGAGAGAGAAAGGAAGGAAGGAAGGAAGAAAGAAAGAGAGAAAGAAAGAAAGAAAGAAAGAAAGAAAGAAAGAAAGAAAAGAAAAGAAAAGAAAAGAAAAGAAAAAGGAAAAGTGAAGAAAAGAAAAGAAAAAAAGAAAAAAGCTAATGTCTTACTTCTGGACCAGGGGATCTCACCTCTGGCAGAACGTTACAATCATCCAAGGAGCATCTCATCACAGGCTAATTATAATCAGAAATTCTGGGATAGTTGCCCCTTGCATGGTATCAGCTCAGTCACGTTTCTAATACAAGCTAGGACTGAAAATCCCTGTTCTACAGTTATTACCGGCACCCCCCTGGATTTTGCTACAGTGCTGAGATTTTTTTTTTACACCACCAAAGGAGCAACACTAGAATGGTGACTGCAGAACACAGTTTCATCAATTACACTGCAGCAACCAATAATCCTCCAAATCTCAGTGGCTTCAAATAGTAACCTAGGTGGTTTCAAATGCATGTCTTTTAGATACAGACTTAGACAGAAATGGGCGTTTCCCTAACATCATTCTTACTGAGGGAATCAGGCTGATCGGGGTCTCCACGTTCATTCATACGCAAAGCTGAGGCAAGAAAATGATTGTAGAGAGCACCAGAGTTGCTCTTACAGCTTCCCTCTGGTTGAGATTTGCATTTATGGAGAAAATGAGTCTCGGTGTCACTTAGTTCCAGAAAGGACAAGGAAACATGACTATACCAGATCACAGAAGGGGAGGAGGCTAGATCTGGAAATCTTTGGTGATCGTTGCTGGCAATAACCACAGTAGCCTGCCAGCTTACTTCAGTCTTCCATAAGGCCATTCAAACTAAGAAGACATTAGGTTGAGGAAGCCCCTCAGAAATGCATATAGGCCAGATCTCACAAGCAGACATGCAGCCACAGACTCCGTACCTTATGAAGGAATCGGGTTCAAAAATCAGTGCATGAGGTACATAAACCATATCAGTGCATAAACCATATCTAGCAAAAAGCAACTTGGAAAATGAATTTCAAAGCTCTCGTGCTGACACATTATTGACACGGTAGCTCTCGGTAAGTCCAATATAGCTAGCTTTCCCTCCTTATTCAGAACAGTTCTCAGTTTCTTCAGTTGAGCAACAAATGAAATAGTTGACTCTCGTTCTGGGGCCATGTTGAACAGAAATACATTATCTTTTAACACAAAAATATCACCCAGAGAGGCAAAATGCTGGAGGCCAATGAGTGGAGAGCAGAATCAAATTTCCTATCTCAGGTTTAGTCCTGGATATATGATTGCTGAAAAGAAGAGTGGGCAGAATATTATATACTGCTTAGGTTGCTATTCTCTCTATAAAAATTTTTGTCACTAAGATTGTACGGTTGAGCTGGCATAAACTAAATTCACACAGGATGCAACTTCCCTCTGTTTCTATAACATGTTAGAAGATGTGTTCCTTACTATTTTCTGCCCATTCAAATTGTATTCAATTAATACTACAGTTCTGTAGTATCAGGTATTTGTGCAAAGTTAAATTCTGTAAATAAGAGAATATTAAAAAGTTGTAAAATATTTGAACTATCAGAAATAATGTGAATCATCAAACTTTTTTCTAAATTATCAATTTTATATTATGTGTGTGTGTATGTGTGTTTGTGTATACTTGTTTCAAAAATTGAGAGAAAATACCCTAGAAATGCAGGCAAGAAAAACATTATTTCCAGTTGAGTGAAAGTAGGGAAGTGTCTTAAGGGACAAAAGTGTTTGTCTCAGGAAATAAAGGTGGGTAATGTCCTGGCATTTTGAAGTGTAGCCTCGGTAAGAGCATTCTAGGAGAGACAGCTATGTGAGCAAAGAGAAGGAATTATAGGAGCTGGAGTGTTATTTGGTCAAGCATGAGAAGTTGGGATTGTCCACTGGGAAAGTAATAAGATATAAGAATACTACATTAGGCTATATCTAGATGGTAAGAGGCTTGCCTACGAGATTAAGGAATCTAGGATTCTCTAGAGACAATGGGAATTCTGAAAGATTTATGAGCAGGGAACAGGATGAACAATGTACATTTCTGTAAATTTCTGAAAGTCAATCTGTGACATATAAGAAAGGAATGATGGGTTTGTTCATGTATTTAGTCAACAAATGTTCACTCTGTTTCTATTTTATGACCCACACCATGCTAGGTTGAGTCATTAAAAACAAATAAAAAAAAAACTCTTATGGAGTTAGAAGGAGCAGGACTTGTTAACTAATAAGACTTGGTTTACAAGGAAGAGGAAGATATTCATGTCAACTCAGAGAGCTCATGGTGTCGCCACTCACAGAGAAAGGGAGGTTGATAAAGCATGGGGCAGAGGTGACGGAACCTATTTTGGACACATCAGTGTGATGTGCCTGCAGGACATTCTCACCAGGTGTCTGCTGAGTAAGTCAGACCATGGCAGGGAGAGACATACTTGTGGATGGCCTAAATTGGGGTGCCACATTTCCAAGACAGAAAAAAAAATAATAGAGAAAAATGTTTCAATTATTAAATGCAGAGCCAAAATCACATAAAAAGTGATCTAAAGAAATCCCACATGATCTGTAGTTTTTAATAGTTCAGTAGCATAGTTCAGTCTAATGTATACTTACATACATCTTAGAACTAATGACCAAAAAAGGATTTCACCTCTTTTGTTCCCTCACATGCCACTTAGTAGAACACCTTCTTCTTAGGGAAATGACCAAGGATAAGAAAGAAGGAAGAGAAAGAGAAATCAAAGTACCTTAAGTGAAAACTCAACAGCAATGGATACTTGATGTATTTTTTCCTGTTAGAAAAGGTAGCATTGTGTATGAAAGCACTGCAACAAATTTGGAAAATCATTTACGATGTGATTCCCTTATCTGTGTGCTTAAGGAATCAAAAAAAAAAAAAAGGTGAAAGGAATACCTAAAATATCACAGATTGCATACTGTAATATTGCAAATATTTCTATTAATCAAATATTTCTATCTGCCCATGTCTGTGTCACTTCTCCTCTCTCCCTTTTCACCTTTCAGTGCAGAAATAACTGAAAACGTAATACATAGGAAATGCATAGGAAATTCTAAAAGCTTCGAATACTTTCCCTGGCAGAAGAAAGACCTTCTCTTAGATGCACGCGCAATTACAAATATTAAGGTTGTACCAAAAAGAACCTATGTGAGGATTAGTTTTGCAGACCCCAGGTATTACACAGAAGGGAGGATTTTCCTGGCTAGGATGGTAGTGAGACACGGTAGTATACACTGCCCCTTTTACACAAAGACAAGAGCTCTGCATTACCACTGGGCGCTTTAGGATGAGATGGTGGCAGTGGCCGCAGGGAGTGGGGTAATGGAGGGGATACTAAATAATCTAAACTCTATTGCCTAAGGAGCCAGTGTAATAAATCTGCACCCTCACAAGATGGCTCAATGGAGGCAGAGGTAGAATTTGTGTCTGCAAAACAAAGTGGTCCAACATGAGATGGTGACATGTATATACAATTGTTAAGTGTTAAAATAGACAAACAATATGCACACAATGGCTCAGAGAAGAGAGAGGTCATCACCATTGGTCAGAGAGACAAGAAGGCTTTGTGGAAGAAACAGATGAACCAGGGCTCAAGGAATAGGTGATGACTGGGGATGTGTATACCCTATCCACAGAGAAAGGAAAGACCCAATTGGCAGGAATTATATTAGACAATCACAAGGCATTAGGGGATAAAGCTATAAGGGCCAGTATGCCAGATGAAAGTAAGTGGAGCTATTAACTACAGGTAAAGGGGTAAAAAATTAGAAATTTCAGTAGCATGATAACGTATTAGCATCTGTGTTGGAGAAAATTAATCCAGTGTCTTCCACTCCCGAATCGGTTAAGAAAGGGTATATCAAGAGAGTGAAGAACAATCTGGCAGCTGCTGGTGGCTATAGAAATGCAAAGGCGATCTGAAGAAATTCTCCACATAACTTGAATAACTGGACTTGGGAGGTGAATGAGGGAATGGAGTCAAGGCCAGCTACAGAAATGCAAGCCCAGGTAACCAGACAAATGATGCAGCCAATGAATGGGATGGGAAATGTGTTTTTATTGAAACTGCTTGAAAGGGAGATACTCAGGAAAGATGCCATGGAATCTTGTTTTGAATAGCCAGCTGGGTGAGTGGCCAACAGGGACTCAACAAATAGCAAAGGAGTTATATAAGATCCTTTCTATTACTACTGTCAAATCACATATATGTATCTTCATTTCTAAGGCAGCCTGGGTTGTATTATTCTTTTTTTTTTCTTATTAATTCTCTAGTGATGAGATTCTGCAAAAGAACAGATATTCTATTTTGGCAGTCACCTCTGTTATGCCACACACAGTCAGATTGCTGTATTCATCAAATTACTCTATCACAGACATGGACACAAGGGGGACTTCATCAATTCGGTCCTCATCTTATTTTTCTTTTCAAAACCTTTGTCCACACATTGCAGCATCAAATAACCTTCCCAGTGATGCGCTATGCTGCAAAAAGGAAAAATGTGTCTCAATACAAAGTCTAATCTTTGCTACAATAAAAGCAGAGAATATTATATTAACTAAAGGAAAAGAACATTGATTTCACATCCTATGTACCAAAGTGCCTGAATAAAAGCCAAACACATGAAAAATGTGTGTGTGTGCACCTGCACATGTGTGTATGTATATATACACACACATAAATATATATGGAATAAGTAAAAAATACTGTTTTTGAGGAGAAATGGGTTGGGATCAATATTAAAGTTTTAGTGTTTTAGATGAAGGAAAAGAAAAAAAAAACTCTGATTGCCTTTCCCTATCACAGGATAAGCTCAAACTGAATTATGGTTTTTTTCATCCTTCAGTTTCTCAGTCTCTGGATCTTTCCCTTCTCTCTCCCTTCCCTTTTCTCCTTTCCATGCAGAAAGTTCTGCATCTTTCCCTTCTTTCTCCTTTCCTGTCTTAGCGTTTTCTGTTGTTCAGTAACCCAAGCTTATTTTCCTTCCTTTTAACCCCAACTCCTCAAAATCTCACATTCCACTCTTTAGAGGGATGGGTACTTCATTCTCTCCAAGCCCTATTTCTGTGGGTGTGATCCACAGACCACCCAAATCAGCGTCCCCTTTGGCGTAGGTAAAAAATGCAGAGTCCAAAGTGCAGCCCAAGTCAAATCGAGTTGGACTTCTCACCCCTTCCTGCACTTGCTACGCTTTTGTGGACTTCCTCCATCTCTCAAAGCACTCTTTCATTTTTCCTTCATCCTAATTCAGCGTGTATAAATATTGGATAAAAGCAAAGTATGTCTTGATACAAACCCTGACACATGGGAGGCAGCTACCTGAGGATATATGCTCAACAACAGCAAGAATTGTATTTACTCAATCACAAAATTAAGCAAATGCTCTACTCAGCTCTGTCTTTAATAGCTAAAATCAAGGTTTCTTCAAGTGCAAGTGAGGTCAGAGCTTTTACTGAACAAGATGCATCCACCAGACGTCCAAGAAGCAGACCTCTTTAATTATAAGAAAGTGAAGATGACTTACAGTCCAATCTGGGCAACTGTGCCAAGCAGATAAATGAATAGAGATGATAATTAATACTGATTGAATATCAACTCTATCTAAAGAACCATTAAATACTCTGTAGGACATATGTAGGTCAAGAATCCTGTACTTAATTTGGGAAAACAAGGCCAACATATGAGCAATTAAAAGAAGATTTCAGTTTAAGACAGAGGATTTGACATAAGACTGCATAAAATATTCCTACCAGTTCAAGGAATGTGGGTTCAGAGATGCTGAGACATTAGTGAAGGTTTACAGAGGAGATAAGATCTGAACTAGGATTAATCGTGTCTGCACGGGCAGAACAGAAGAGGGACAGGTTTAGCTAGGGGACGGAAACAGGTGGGACAAAAAGGCAGAGATGGCAAAGCAAAAACCATACACCAGACAACTTGAAGAAACTGGATAGAAATTCTAATCAGAGGAAATGTAGGAGAAAAGCTCAAAAATGAGGGAAGAGATAGAAAGTATGTTGTTAGTTGTCTATGGCCGGGATGGGGAAGGTAGAGTGTGACTACTAATAGATATGGAGTTTCTTTGGGGGGAATGACAAAAACTTAAAATTAGAATACGGTTGGACAATTTTGTGAATATACTAAAAACCACTGAACTGAATATTTTAAATGGATAAGTGTAATGGTATACAAATTCTATCTCCATAAAACTGTAACAAAAAAAGAGAGGGGGGTTAAGATGACTTGACAATAATTGTCACTAAAGGGTCTTCCCAATTATCTCTTCAGTAATTATTCCAAAATCTAACAAATATCTCTGCATATACCAAAAATATACATGACTGCCATTGTCCCTTTCATACTTCCCCTGCCAATCTCCACAGAGTATAATTATAATCCTCCTTCTCTTCTCCCATGTTCTCATTTACTCCAAGGTGGGGCAGACTTAGGAAGAGTAAATGATATTAGTAACATCCAATTTCCTCATATTAAAGGACAACCCTGAGTTCACAATGTATCTGAATCTCAAGACACTGCTGTCTTTTGTCCACAGAAATTTTCCATCATGTTAAAAGCACTTGTCCCTAATCCCATCCATTCGGCTGATACCCAAATGGCTTAAAGTAGCTAGTTACTGATGGATTTCAGAATATATTCAATATAAAAAAAAAGAATATATTCAATATAATCTATCTAGTTCTATCCCTTACATTTTAAAGAATAAAAATGACACGGTAAAAATGGCTTAACTACACTGTTATTATTACTAGCACTAGGAGGTAGTGAAATCAATGTTCAAACAGGTCTATCTGACCCAAAGCCTGTCAAGAAACGTTCCAAAGGGACAATGAGCAAAGAGTTATGTGTAAGTACAAACAGCAAGCGAAGTTAGGAAAGAAGGCAGCTTTATATTCTGAATCATTTCTTAAAAGTCTTTTGATGCCTTTAAGTCGGAATGCGAACCTCTAATTGCCTCTGATTCATGAGCCTATTCTCACGATCATATTCCACATCAATACTGTAGTTTTATCTTGGAAGAATGCAAACATCTTTTACATTCATCTTAATTTTTAAAGTTTCTTGAATGCTCTAGAAATAACAAATTGTAAGTTACTATTACCTTGTCTAGTCACGAAAATTGTGGAATAAAAATCTAAATATGAATGATTTAGCATTCTTATAGAATGGAATGGTAGAAATTTTGAGATAGGCTAAAATGATTATAATTTAATATGCACCCAGAAGAAAAGGGAACTATATGCTAAGATACTAAAATGACTTAGGTATGCCAGATTTCTTTTTGCTACACTACATTTGTTTTCTCAAGTTAATGCTGACCAATAATCTATTTTTATTTAAAAATAAATTATCCCTAGTGCATATACAACTGTTGTCTATCTCCATCTTCAGAAGATGTAGAGATTCTTAGATCTTACCAGACGAATTCAAATTCTGTGGGTCCACAAATTCATTTGGCAATAGTTTGTTTATGCAGTGATAAAGCAGTGAAGCTACCCATGTTTAAGTGTAAAACAATGGAAGATATAAATTTAGTTTTACTCGAAATGAGAGTGTTCCACTGTTCTGAACAATCCATTAACTACTATACCTAAACAAAGTCTTTATGATGTTATGTTTCTCATTTCATGAATTTTTATAGCTAATGTGTTTTCAGCCAAGAATAATGTGGCGATTAGAAGAGAATTCAGTAAGAATATGTGGCAATGTATGAAGTATAGAAGTTAATGAATTCTTCGGTGACTAGAAAACAACTATTGATCACCAATGTTTGCAAAGCTTTAAATCAACGTTGATGACAAAATGTTTCTGAAAAAAATCAAGAAGTGTTAGATCAAAGGTTTTGAAATCAATAAAATACAGCAGTGTCCCTTATCCACAGTTGCGCTTTCCACAATTCCAGTTCCCCAAGGTCAACCTCAATCCAGAAGCAGATGATCCTTCTTCTGACATATCATCAGAAGGTCAACGGTAGCCTGATGCTCCGTCACAGTGCTGCCTGCATCACTCACCTCACTTTGTCTCATCCCATAAGTATTTTATCATCTCACATCATCACAAGAAGAAAAAAAGCACGTAAGATCTTTTGAGAGAGAGACCACATTCACATAATTTTTATTACAGTATATTACTACAGTTGTTCTATTTTATTATTTATTAATTATTGTTGTTAGTCTCTTACTGTGCTCATTTATAGATAAGCATTTACCATGGGCATGTATATACAGGAAAAAACATGGTACATATTTAGGGTTCAGTACTAGCTGTGGCTTCAGGCATCCACCAGGGTCTTGGAATATATCTCCTGAGGATAAGGGGGGAACTACTGGATTGATTTTTTTAACGTTGCATGCTAATTTGTGGATTTTAGACTAATACCTTTTGCATAAACGTGGCTTATAAGGAAAAGCTACCCGAAAAACTGTCTGAATTTCTGAAACTGATGTAACTCCACAGAGGGGGAAATTAATATACTTCTAGCTTGGGAAACTCAGTTAATAGCACAACCTAAAAAGCTATGGATTTGGAGGATCTATATAGTGTCACACTTGTTTCTCATTTACTTGCCATTTTACATCAGTAAAAGAGATTAGAAATTGGTTAAAATTTTTCAATTAGGTTCACTATCAATTAGGTCAATATGATTCAGCATCGGAATATGAAAAGAGACTAGGACTAGAGACTTCATTTCTTTGATAATGCTGAAGGATGGGAGGGACAGGGTGTAGAGAGAAAAAGAAAGAAAGAGAGAATGAGAGAAAGAGATTGATTATAGAAATGAGTGTAATATAATTAAAACCTATCAATAATAAAATATCCAGTTGGAATCTCTTAACTAATCAATAATTTGCTATGATGCCAGTAGGCAGTAATTACCTACTGGTGATTACATAGATCCGAGCTTACCTTTTATTTTCTGAGTCAGCCTATTGAGAATGCATTTAAAAATAACAAAACAGGGTGCCTGGGTGGCTCAGTGGGTTAAGCCTCTGCCTTCAGATCAGGTCATGATCTCAGGGTCCTGAGACTGAGTTCTGCATCAGGCTCCCTGTTCATCGGGAAGCCTGCTTCCCCCCTCTCTCTGCCTGCCTCTCTGCCTACTTGTGATCTCTCTCTCTCTCTCTCTCTGTCAAATAAATAAAATCTTCAAAAAAAAAAATAACAAAAAAGTCAAATGTTTAATCAAAAAAAATTTTGATCATCTATAAATGGAGTAATTATCCCCTGAATAAAATCTGATACTAAGATATTCCCTGAGTAACTAACACTAGAATGACATATATCAATCACATCTTCCTTTTAACCATTCTCAATGCGACTAAGGGGCAGCCCTACTGCCTATGGTGCCCGCCAAATGTCTCTGGGACATTACTACCCCCTGGCGGTTAGAATGAGAAACTCTTGCTCTCCCTTGTTTCCTTACCTCCTTATTTCTCCCCCAGGTGTACAAACTCACATTGTATTTTCACTGTTTCAATATCTTTCTGCCTGACTCAAGGAATCCGTTTTCAGATTTATTCACATATACAACTCTCCATGTCTCAACTTCTGTATCTCTTCCAGCTTTTAGTAACATCCTTTAGGAAAACAATTTTCTCTCTCCTGACCCTTCTTTCTATCTCACTCTTTGATCTCTATAATGAGCTAAAAAGGATTAATGAGTTTAGCATTCAGGTAAATCATCACTAATAAGTATATTATGTCTAATGACAGGACTTTAGAACATTATACTAGAGGCATGAATGAGATGAAACTATATCAACAAGAAGGAAAGTCACAAATGTAATTGAAATAGATATCAGGACCAGTACTATCCACATTAAATGTAATTTAAAAAAATGTTAGATCCAGTAAATCTATATTAAATGTAATTTTTAAAAATAGCAGGACTATTAGTATCTACATTAAATAATTTGATAGGTGTCCAAAATGTCACTTGAAATCTCCACAACTATTTCCCCCATCTATTAAAACCTTTTAACTAAATATTCCTATATATTTCAAGTGTTATATGTTAAAAGCTAGTCCTAGTTTAATTTTGCTGACTTTTGTTTTGGCAAAAAACATTCTAATTTTTTTGATTATTAACATGTGCTGGATGTTTTATTGTAATATAAATAGTCCCCATGTTGCAGATAACTGAGGATCACGGAGATGTGGGGAACAGGTCACCCTCTCACAGCACAGAGCAGAACTACAAGAGCTGTGTTTGCTGAGAACATACTTGCAGCATAAAAGAAAGACCAGGAAAATACAATTAATATATTTACCATTTAATGTGAACACGACCCTCTACCACCATAAGACGCAGCCTCATAAAGAGAAAAGAGCACTGGTTTGGAGCCAGACAAACATAGGCTTTGACTTTCGATCTGCCATGTAACTACCTGTTTAACCTTAATCAAATTGCTAGGTTTTCTGAACAATGATTTCCTCATCTGCAGAATGCAGCTAGTAAGGCTTTTATGCTCAGGCTGTACGAATGTGCACACATAGGCAGGTACACAGACCTATATGACCTCCTAGTCACTGATCTTCTCACGATGTCTTACCGTATGCTGGCTTCACTCTCCCAGGGTTGCTGTCCCATGAAGCTGTAACAATACTGGCAGGCAGATCTGGTCTTACAACTTTATTGCTTCATGACAGAAGCGAAAATAGGACTTTCTCTAACTAGAAAAATCAGGGGAAAAGTATGGAAAACACTCGTACTGGCCTACATTGAGTCAAATGGCCATCATAAGACAAATCACTCTGCCCTTGAGGGGGTTAGTACTATACTGAGCCAACTTGAGCAAGACTTAAGGGGCACGAGACCTCGGCCAAAGAGGCGAGTTCTAAGCAGATACAGGTGCTGGACTACACAAAGACTGTGTCAACATCCTGGATTCTTCACTCTCTTGAGTTATTTTTTTAAGTCCCTAGTCATTACTCATTCCTCAAATAAATCAACCATCTTGGATGACTGTAGTAGGCTTCTGGCTGGGTACCACTGCCAGATTCCTGTGCCCACCACTGTCCTGCTTCACGGCTCAAGAACCACCAATGGTTTTGTGTGTTCTGGCATAAAAGACTTAACCTCTGCCACTTTCCCTTAAAGCACCTCAATGCCTGGACCTTCATTGCCCAGCGAACCTTATCTGCATCTATTCCTTCAGATGAACCATTCTTCTTGGATACTCAATATTCCCTGTCCCATACAATCATTTTCCTCCAGGCCTCTGATCGTGCTAATCTCATTAGTTAAAGTGGTCTACTCTCCCATTTCCAAATTCCAATCATCCATTACAACCTAATGTGCTAATTTTGTTCTAGTTTTACAGGCAACTCATGCTGATTCCACCTAGGTAGAATCAATTATATTATAATTTACTATTTCCTATTTGTTCTGTTATCACTACACTTAGGTTATAAGTGCCTGAGAGCACAGGCCCATCTTAGAGATAGCTTCCTCTCAGATATCTTCCTTAGAGACATCATCCTCACAATGCAGGCATAAGGGGCACTCAACGACAAACATTTGATTTTTGTGCCTTTTACAAACAGAAAACTTGGATACCCTATATAAGATAAAAACACCCAGAATTGTTCTTTGATTAAACCCATCTATCCCATTTCTCTGAAGCTGTCATGAAAATGTTGTTTCTAATTCAACATTTAAGTCCAGTTCTGCTTCTGAATAAAGGTCATCTTCAGATGGTCATGTGACGTAGCGGGAGTCAGAAACTGGAAATTTGCACGTTTACAACCACAACTTTCCCACAGGGGAGACCTGGTGTATTTATTTGCAAATAAGTAAACAGTCTGCCCTCCTGGACTCCAGCAACCATTTTCTGAAAACACCTGAAAAACCTTAACTCCCAAATCCTAAGTAGTAAATTCATCCTTACATCAAGCTGATAGGACAAACACCACTGCTTCATGTCTTAACTGAACCACTGTCAGTGGTTGCTATTTTCAGGAGTGATGAAACTTTCCAATGGAATGTCTTCTTAAGGTGCCCTTTCTTATTCGTAACTCCTGAATTCACAGAATCTAAAACTTAGACTTACAAATCTGGCAATCTAAAGCAAATACATCAGACCAATGACTTTATAGAAAAACAAGATAAACATACTTCAGTTCTACTGATCTATTTATGTAGAAAATCACAGAAATGGGAAGTCACAACAGGAAGGAATCAGGAAAGCGAACAATTGCTGATCTGGACCCGTTAAGTGTTTCAAAACTAAACTGAAATAACTAAAGCAACCATATGTTTTATAAACTTAAATGATTAATGTTTAGTAAATCTTCTGATGGGGTACTATTTTTGGCAGAGCATTAATTTATAAGAAACGGAACAAACAGGCAATCCAGCACATTTCATAAAGGATAACTACATTTCCCAGTTATCCATCTGGGTCCTTTTCATTTCAGTGGTTTAATTAAAACTCAATGGTATTATCAATCTGTTACATTTTTCATGTTGATGGTTATTACATTTACAGTACAGCAGGAGTACAAATTAAAGTGAGAAAATGATAAATCTCATTTCCAAATTTCATTTCTGTTTCTCTAGTAACTAATACTCTGGTAATATTTTTTAGCTCACTCATGTTTATAGAACAATTTTCATGATTTTTTTTTCTGATTAAAATTAAGGGAAAAAAGGAAAGCCTGATTTTCTTCAATAGCTTATTTTTCTTTTGCATGCATTATATTTTATGACTCTTCCATAAACCCACTCTGTAGATACATTTGAGTTGGACTCTTCAAAATCTGTAATAAACTTCTTTTATTTCTTTCTTTTTAAAAATAGTGGTCTTTTAACTGAATGATCTTCTAATATTAGACTTCCTCAAATTAAAATAAGAAGCATATCATTCAATTATGAATTTTGGGGGTTTAAATTTATAGAAAAACATGGTTATTTTCTGTACAAATCATTAACAAAAGAAAAAAGTACCCTTTTCATATCAAGAATGCTTCTTCAAACCTAGAGTATTAAATAAATATTCTTTGGACTATGGCAGGGATATAGACACATAATCTTATTAACATATGATTATAAATTGGTTTACAATAATGCAAAAATAGGATGCAGTGGGTTATAAAATGCTATTCATATGCTTTCAAAATATTACAAACTATACAGCTATAAGCAAAGTCATGAAAAATCAAATTGAGGCTGACTTTCAGAAGAAAAAACATGTACAAAACTCCTTTCACCCTCTTCCTCCCAACCTCATGACCTGGAAAGGATGCATATAAGAATGGATATAACCCAATGTATCTTGACAGACAATTAGAAGGGCTTGAACTTAGTGACCACCCCTTAAGAAAAAGAAACAATTATATTGAAATAACTGTTGTCAAGAAGTGATCTGGAAAATCTCTACTCTTGTCAACATTCTTGCATTTCTGAGCACTGCTTGTTCCCTAGCAATGTCTGCCATCAGTCAGTCCTGACTATGTACAGTATATCTGTTTGGACCAAGGTAGACTTCCATCCTTAGAGGCAAAATTTACTATGATCAAGTCAACCTTTCTCAAAAAGAAACACCTGTTCCTCAGACATGCTAATGCAATGTCCTACAGTTTGACTAACTTAAGCCCTTTACTACTTACACAGCTGACTTTATCTGTTCAACACTTTGAACAAGGGCTCCATCCCTGCAGCCAATTATTTAATGAGGATCCCACAACATTATCTAAATGTCAAAAGATGTATGTTCTAGTTGAGCAGCAGTAGAAGAAAAGCCTCTAGTTAGCATTCCAGAAGTCAATTTGAAACTCAAACCATGTCTTATGCAGCATAACAATGAAAAGACAACTGCCCTGGAAATCAACATACCTGGGTGCCCAGCTGTGGTAGCTCTATTCTAACCTATTGTCTATGTGTGTGAGGTGAGTGATTAATTAGGACAGAGTTCACAGAGCCGGGGGTGTTTCTGTTGTTCTGAAAAGATCAAAAAAAGTTAATTATGTAGAGATAAGAAAGAGAGTCAGAAAAAAGTCACAAAGTCAGAAAGGAGAGGAGGAAGGGAGAGAAAAAAAGAGGAGGAAGAAGCAGAGATGAGAGGGAGAAGTGAAAAAACTAGCAAGTAAGAGAAAGGCCCTTTCCTGGAAGGACAAGTAGTTTCATATTGTTCAAAATTGTTATGTGATGGATTGTATCCATATCTTAGCTATTGTAAATAATGCTGCAGCCCATCAGTAGATGAATGGGTAAAGACACAATAGAATAATACTGAACCATAAAAAAAAAGACTGAAATCTTGCCATTTACAACAATATGGGTGGACCTAGAGGGTCTAACACTAAGTAAAATAAGTCGGAGAAAGACAAATACCACATGATTTCACTCATATGTGGAATTTAAGAAAATAAGTAAACAGAAAAAAAGAGACAAAAACAGACTCTTAAATCCAGAGAACAAGGGTGCCTGGGTTGCTCAGTTGATTAAGCGACTGCCTTCAGATCAGGTCATGATCCCAGACTCCCGGGATCAAGTCCCGCATCCCGCATCAGGCTCCCAGCTCCATGGGGAGTCTGCTTCTCCCTCTGACCTTCTCCTCTCTCGTGCTCTCTCTCTCTGCCTCTCTCTCTCTCTCTCAAATAAATAAATAAAATCTTAAAAAAAAAAAAAATCCAGAGAATAAATTGCCAGAGGGGAGATGGGTAAGGAGATGGGTGAAATAGAGAAAGGAGATTGAGTACACTTATCTTGATGAAAACTGAGAAAGGTATAGCATTTCTGAATCATGAAACTGTACACCTGAAACTAATACAGTACAGTGTATTAATTTTATTTCAATTTTAAAAATTAAAAAAAATTTTATGTGATAGAAGACAGAATATAAAGCTGAGGCAGAAGACAAATCACAAAGAGTTCTTTCTGGTATACAAAGGAATTCAGATTTTATCCTAAAACTGGTAGAAGATTATCCCAGTTTACCTGCTAAAGGATTTTAAGCAGCAAAGTTTCAGAAGCAGGTCTGTATTTTATAATAACTTGGAACCACTTCAAAAGTTGGAGACAAGGACCTATTTAAGAACAACAGGATGCCAATGCATTTCAGAAACAAGGAGAAAAACAGGAACATTTAAGACATGGACAAGGGACAGAGAATTAGTGAGTGGTGGGCTGGGACAAGGAATTTTTTTTTTTAAAACACAAATAGTATGGCTGAGATGATCTCACAGAACTTCAGAAATGACAAGTGGAATGAACAGAAGAGTTTCTCAGAGATGTTAATGTGCACCAATTTGGACCAACTGAATTTGAAGTGACTATGTAGCATCCAGGGAGATCTGTAGGCCATATGCACGTCTGGATTTCAGAAGAAATTTGGGAGTACGTATGCTTATCTCCCATATATATAGCCTGTACCCCAAATGAATACTAAAAATGTACATATGATTCTGAGTGCAAGAGCTCAGATAAGAGTGAGCACAGGGGAAGAGAACTAAAGGTAGACCCTTGCAGGAAAAAAAGACACTAAAGGGCAAGTGAAGAAAATGAGCTTATTAAGAAGAGAAAACTATGCCCAGAAATGTAGGATGAAAATGAAAAGGGGTGGGGGGAAGGTTTTCAAGAGAGGAAACAATTTCCAGGAAGAAAATATCCCAAATGCATCAGAGATACCTCAGAAGGTCAAGATCAACTCATGTGCATGATAACCTTTATAATTCCAACTATTTAAGGGCTATATTATCATTATTATTGTTTTTGCTTTTGTCTTTATTTTAAATCAAGAAAATAGAAGCCAACAAGGTTTATGTAACTGGTTTATGTAACCAGACAAGGGAGTGCTGGAGCAGAATTTTGAATCCACACTGTTCTAGTACCATATAATGAATATAACTCATCTATGAGGCCAGTATTACTCTGACACCAAAACCAGACAAAGACCCAATAAGAAAACAATAGACCAATATGCTTGATGAATACTGATGCAAAAATCCACAACAAAATACTAGTAAACTTAATTAAAAGGCACATTAAAATGATTATACACCATGACCAAGTGGGATTTATACATGGAATGCAAGGACGGTTCAACATACAAAAATTAATGCAATAAACTGTATACTCAAGATAAAGCAAAAAAACACATGATCATATCAAATGACACAAAAAATACATTTGACAAAATTTAATATCCTTTAATGATAAAAATACTCAGCAAACTACTAATACAAGAAAACTATCTCAACATAATAAAATCCATATACAGAAAGTCCACAAATAATATCATACTTAATGGTAAAAACTAAAAACTCTTCCTCTAAGATCAGGAATAAGGCAAGGATGCCCACTCTCACCACTATTATTCAGCACAGTACTGGAAGTCCTAGTGAAAGAAATCAGATGAGAAAAAAATAAATAAATTGTTTCCAAATTGGAAAAGAAGAAGTGAGATTATCACTGATCACATAAGACATCTCATCTATAGAAAACTCAATGAATTGCACAGATGGGAGCAAGTGGTTACAACTAATAAACAATTTCAGCAAAGTTGCAGGAAACAAAATCAACATATAAAATTCACTTGTGTTTCTATACACTAACAATGACCAATGCCAAAAGGAAATTAAGGAAACAATTTATTATAGGGAATCAAAAAGGATAAAACACTCAAGAATGCATTTAAACAAGGAGGTAAAAGACGTGTACACTGAAAACTACAAAACGGTACTCAAACAAATGGAAAATAAATAGAAACCTACCCCACGCCCATGAGGTAGAAGACTTAATATTATTAAAACGTCCATGCCACCCAAAGCAATCTACAAATTCAAAGCAACATACTTATCAAAATCCTAGTGACATCTTTAATATAACATATTAAATTATAAATATGATAAAAAACATAAAGAAATACAAAACACATCTAAAATTCACATGGAATCTCAAAGTGCCCAAGTAGACAATACCAAGACTACACAATGGGGAAAGACTAAACATTCAACATATGGTGATGGGAAAATTGAATGTCTCCTACACAAAATAACAACTGTTAGAATGTGCATAAATTGGAACCCTTGTACTACTGCACAAAAAAGTAGGGCCATTATCTTATACGATATACAAAAATTAACTCAAAATAGATGAACACTAAAGCTATAAAACTCCTAGAAGAAAACAGGGGGAAAACTTCAGGGGATTGGATTTAAAAATGTTTTATTAGCCATGACATCAAAAGAACAGGCAACAAAAGGGAAAATAGATTGGATTACATCAAACTAAAAACTTCTGTGCATCAGAGGAAACAACAGAGTGGAAAGCCAAACAACCTACAGAATTAGAAAATATTTGCAACTCAATATATAATATCCAGAATATTTAAGGAATTTCAACAACAAAACAAATAACTTGATTTTAAAAAATGAGCAAACGACTTGATTAAACAATTCACCCCAAAATGATATATGAATGGCCAAAAAGCACACGAAAAGACTGTTCCACGTCACTAATCATAAGACAAATGCAAATCAAAACTATGTTAAGATATTAGTTCATACCCATTAGGATGGCCACTATCTGAGGAACAGAAAATAACAACTGTTAGAGAGAATGTGATAAATTGGACCCCTTGTACACAGTTCATGGGAATGTAAAATGGAGCAGCTATCATGGAAAAGAGTACAGGGGTTCCTTAAAAGACTTAAACTAGAACTACCCTATAATCCAGTGAGCCCACTCCTGGGTATAGAACCAAAGAATTCAAAGCAGGATCTTGAAGAAATGTCTGCATATCTATGAACAAATGTCTGCATATCATGGTGTTATTCCCAATAATTAGGAGTTGAAAGCATCCCAAACATCCACTGAAATATGAATGAATAAAGAGAATGTGCTATAATCATATAATGGAATATTATGCAGCTTTATAAAAGAAGGAAATCCAGTCATATGCTACAACATGGATATTTTACTAAGTGAAACGAGCTAGTCACAAAAGGATAAATCCTGTGTAATTCCACTCAGATGAACTATCTAAAGTAGTCAAAACCACAGAAACAGGAATCAGAAAGGTGGTTAGTTCCCAGGGGGGAAAAGGAAGACGCCGAGGAATTAATGTTTAGTGGGTATAGATTCTCAGGGCAGCAACATGAAAATGGCTAGAGATTTGTTGGGAAACAATGTGACTATACTTACCACTGAGCCCTAGACTTAAAACTGGTTAAGATGGTAAATTTTACAGCATGTGTTTTTTACCACAATAAATAAGGTTTTGGAAAAAATAAAAAGCAGAATAGTTGTGGATCTGGATGCACAGAAAGTGCATGAATGAACACACAGAGGGATGGCATTTGGGCTGAAAAAATATCTTATAGGACATCAGTGGTCTCCAATATGCAAGTAAGAGGGTTAACTGTTCACTTGGACCTTTTAATGGCAAAGTGGGCAATGGCTACCTTGGTGAAAATAGAGACCAGTCATGGAAAAGAGCGTATTATGGAGTTTTAATTTTAGGAAAATGTAGAATTCTGTCAAGGTTATCTACTTTAAAAGTTAAATGTAGCAAACAAAGGTTCATCAATCAAATATAACAAACAGAATGTATGTCTCATATCTATATCTCCAGCTCACTGGAGAAGCTGAAAATTGAAACTATAGAGATAAGGAAGCTTATTACATTTTTTAGGTATAATTTCTGGTTGATAGGCTAAAAAGATTATCAACTGGACATTATATCATGGCCAACTAAGTGAATGCTCCCCTCCAAATAACGTAGCTTTATTAGATACACCTCCCTTCTCCTTTCCACCACCTTCAGAAAGTTGGAAATGGCACAGTTTCTAAGCCAAAAGAAATTGATTAGGGGGAAGAGGAGGTAGGTATGATTTCAGTAGAACTGGGTGGGGGGAAAAAGGGCAGAAACTGTGATACATAATTATATGATGATGATATAATACTGTGTGGCAACAATCCCTTCTGGTCAGAGCAGGGCTGCAGTAGTCCCCATGGTGAATTCCCACGGTGAACCAGACTGCCAAGTGTAAATAAAGGCAAAGCTGATGCCAGACACAGTCCCCTTGGGCT
The DNA here is from genome assembly GCA_002007465.1 of Ailurus styani. Lineage (NCBI taxonomy): Eukaryota > Metazoa > Chordata > Mammalia > Carnivora > Ailuridae > Ailurus > Ailurus styani. Next base: position 435,932 of record LNAC01000782.1, on the reverse strand, counting down.
TAGTAGCTGCTCATGACCACCAGAGGTGGCGGCAAGTACCCAAGAACCAAGAATCCAGACAGCAAAGGAGCAATAAGAGGATACTGCAGAGAACATTAGGGCTTTTTATACCTTGATAATATGTACAAAAGCATCCCTGAGATTTTAGCTCAGTAAAAACTAAGGAGAAAAGAAAACTGAAAAAGCACAAAGCAACCCCAGACCCCAAATTCTCCAACCTATCTTTATACCTTGGGAAGTTTCTAAGCAAAATAGCCATCTCTGTGCAAAACGATAACCAGTCAAAAAGGTAAGAGACCTGTGAGTTCTCATAATCTAGGAACAGGGTGCAATTTGGCCCAATTGCTCTATCGACTGTAATTAAACCACAGTACTCTATTGTGCAAATAATGGTTTGTAAAAACAGAGGCTTTATGAATTCCACCATCTAATGATTTTTCCATTAACATGCTAATTAATTCTATAATTAAGAAAATGTTAAGAATCTTAAAAACTTAGAAAATTAAGGAAATGCTGAATTGAAAGTGCCATCTAGTTTTTAAGACAGTACTGTTAGTAGCAGGTAACATCTTGAACAAATTCCAAACATTCTTCCCTCTTCATAATTAAATTTTGCTTTCCACCCTACTTAGCTTAATGCATCTTAACCTGCACCACGGCCCGACCTGATAAGAAAAAACAAAACCCAGGATACGCAAAATAAAAGTGGTCTCGCACATAAGCAGAGTAAGACACCTGTCTATGTGGTGTTCTTTGTGGTTCTCCAACCCGAAAAGGCCCCTGAACATCAGTTTAGAGGAGCCTGCCTGCCATAGTGGGGGATTCAGTCCTTTGGGTTAAGACATTTTGCACATTAAAATCAACCTATGGGGGAGATGAGCATTTCTATGAGAAGCGACTGATACTATAAACATACATTAACATAATCCGATCTGGGTCATCTGAATGATGGAAGCTAGTCTTCTGAAAAGCAGAGGGCTTTTTTTTTTTAAGATCTTTTTAAAATTTATTTACTTGACAGAGAGCGAGATCACAAGTAGGCAGAGAGGCAGGCAGAGAGAGAGGAGGAAGCAGGCTCCCCGCTGAGCAGGGAACACGATGCAGGCCTCGATCCCAGGACTCTGAGATCATGACCTGAGCCAAAGGCAGAGGCTTTAACCCACTGAGCCACCCAGGCACCCCTCCTTTTTTTTTTTTAATGAAACTGGACGAAACCAGAGTGGGAGACAGACCATAAGAGACTCTTAATCTCAGGAAATAAACTCAGGGTTGCTGGAGGGGAGGGGGGAGGCAGGGATTGGCTGGGTGATGGAAAATGGGGAGGGTATGTGCTATGGTGAGTAATGTGAATTGTGTAAGACTGATGAATCATAGACTTATATCCCTGAAACAAATAATACATTATATGTTAATAAAATAAAAATAAAAAATAAAAAGCAGAGGGCTGTAATGTTCGAAGTGTGGGAGAGGGAAGGAGGGGCAGCCCTACAGGGGAAATTGCCTCTTTCGGTTCTGCTGGAGGCTAGTCCTAATTACCAGGAAATAATCAAAGAATATATTTTGGCAGAAGAAAAAATGTACTCCGAGGTATTACTGTTTTAAGCAACTGTGTCCTTTGTGGTTGTTTTATGTGAGTGCCATCTTTAGTCAAGAGCTTCCAGAGAATAAAAAGGACTTAAAGCTATTGAATTGCCAATTATTTACTACTGCTGTCCTAAACTGCATGCATTTTTAAGGAATTCATCATTTGGGAAATTGTTTCGCTTTGGGGCTTAGGAAGAACTACTTTAAAGAACCAGAATTAAAGGGGCTTTTTAAAGGACTTCTAAATTGAGTGCCTAACAAAGAAGACTTGAAGTATAAATGCCTCCATGGAGAGAATGCCAAGTCACCAGCAGCAGGAGTGATCACAGGAGTCATGCCCTGGGGCTTCGTGGTGTTAAAGGGTGTTGCCTACTTTGTTCTCCCTGTTCTGGAAACCAGCACAGCCTGTGACAAGAAAGGAAAGATACCAAAGAAAAGAAACTAACATCCTTTTAAACGCCATTGGTTGACTCTAGTTAATTTTCTTAAATAGGGAAGCCAAATTAAAGTTGCACTTCTGGAAAGTCACTCAAGAAGCCAGGTTCCCCAGTCTGCTCCTGACAGGCAGCTCCAGTTCAGAATCCCTGTCACAGAAGAGAGGAGCAAAGCTCTAGACACTTTGTGTTGTTATCTTTCCCTCTAAGGCATATAAAAATTTTGGAAGCGGGTCTGTAACTATCTATAGTTTTAACTTCAAGGATGCTGTCCCTTGCCATGGTCTACTCCAAAGTCTTCACTGCATGCATTCAGAAAAGAGAAAAAGGAAAGAAAAGGAAGAAGAAGAAAAAAAAAAAAAAAAAAAGGACGGGCTCAAAGAGCGGGTCTTATCCAGACAGGATAAGAATAGATAGGATGTAGCAACTATATTTGGCAAGGTGATCCAACAAGAGGAAAGGGGAGAGAGATTTAGTTCCCCTTTACCTTTCTATTTCCAACTCACTGAAACCAGAGTGGGGAAATGAACATGACAGAGACCTAGGCTGCAATTCTTTACTGAAACAGAGGATGTGGATGGGAAATGAAATAACAAAAAGGGTCCTTCAGAAGTCAGGTCACTTGGGTTCTAGGTCTAACCACGTGACCTTCAACAAGTCGATTTTGTTTGTAGACCCAGGAGTTCTTCACAAACTAAACAGATTGTATAAGAATAATCTCTGTAGTCTACTTCACCATTCAAAAAATCCATGACTAAAAGTATTGCTAATCAAACTGAATTCACAAATAAAAATACAAACTTTTCAGAATCAGTGAAAATGTATGGTGTGTACAGATTCAAATTTCTTCAGATTACAACCAGTAAGACTGTTTTGGAACTCCAATTAGTGTTCTAGAAATTTCTTCCATCTAACCCTAAGCCAACAGTTAGAGAATGCTAAGCTTTTGGATATTCTACTTGAGACTTTATGCCAAAGTAAAGAAATCGCTCAAGGCGCATTTGAATTTTTATGACTCTAATGATGTCAGTTCACAAGATGGACTATTTCCTTTGGAAAATAAAGAGTCCTCCAGGGTGACAGAACAGATGGTGGGCCAACTTTTACTTATGGCTCAGATTACATAGACGCTGCACCTTAAATAATTTATATGATGTGATCATACTCAGGCCTCATCTGTGGGAACAGACTGAACTGAAACCAAATATGTCCCAATCTGTATACTAATCACTGTTCAATAGCAGAGACGTGGTGGCGAGTCCATTAGGCTAGCCAGAGTCTGGAGGCTCAGGCTACTTAAGCACTGAGCAGATGTTCAATTCTGGTTAAAATGCCTGGTTCCACCCCACCCCCAGCCGAGAACTCGGTAAATGTAAGCTGACTCACTGACTCAATTAGACAAGAGCTGGCATTGGGAGTCCACAGACAAAACCATGCACAATCAGCCTTGCCCAGACCTACTGAAAGAACCCAAGAAAACATGCGATGTCAGTAAGCTAAATACTACCTCCAAACACAGCAGCGGAGCAAATATACTTCCTTTTACTAACAGGAAGTTGGAGAATAGGAACAAATGAAGAACGGTAAAAGCACTTTCCAAACTGAAGATTTCATACAAATTCAAAGTTGTTGCCCCAAGTTTTGAGATTGGATAATTTCATCATCTCTAAAAATCATACCGTAGTCAAAAGGTCATGAAACGTAATGATTATTTATCCTAACTGCCTCCTTTTTAAGACTGATTAAAACTGGCATTGATTTGATTTTTTTGTAGGTATTTCTACAAACTTCCTTTTGGAGACTCGTAATAGTGTTACTTTTGTAGGTATTTCTACAAACTTCCTTTTGGAGACTCGTAATAGAGTCCTCTGTAACCATAAGCTGGATACCTCTAATTATCCATTTTATAGATAGGGGCCCTAAAGTCTATTCAAAGAAATGCAATGCCAGGACTCGGGAATGAAGTCACTGATTCATGACCACTGGTATCTGGATTCAGGTCCTCTTGCTCTGTGAAGTGCTAAGTGCTGTTTGCCTCCTCCCTCCCTATCTCCGAGAAGAGAGCAAAGTCAAATGCAGTGGCAAAGCAGTCTCCACAGGGCCGAACAATCTGGATCGAAAAGGAAACAAGGGAAAGTGAAACACTCCAGAAAAATCCTACAGCTGAAGCTACAATTCATGCCCAGTGAGAAACAATGGGGAAAAGCATTTTCTAGATCACATGTGTGAACCATAATAAAAGGCTCTATGGGAACGTGGAAAGTGGGCAGGAATCCCAGAGATCTGAATTCAGAACTAATTCTGTTGCCCACGAGCTGTGTGACTTTAAGCAAATTTCGGAATTTCTATATACCTGGCTCTTCTTACCTGTAATACAGGGATCTCTGGGCCTTCTTTGCATTGTTGTTGTAAGGAAATAAGTCAGTGCATGTAAATGAGCCCACCTTGCATGGGAGTCCCTCCATCAGCAACACATTTCTTACCACACTAGCCACCTGCAGCCACCAAGCCCCTTCAAGGCCAGCAGACAAAGCTCAAGCTGAACCAGGAGAAACACATATTGGCCATCATGGGCAGAGGTTAGAATGTGCTCTTCCCTACCGGCCACCAGTCAAAACAATCTCACAACTAACAGGCACAATGATATTTGCTCTTCTGGCATTTTTCTTTTGGTAGCTAGAAGTGGATTAAGAAAAGAAAAAAAAAAAGCTTTTTGTCTCCTTCCTTCTAGCAAAATTTACACCAAAAAGAAAGCAATTAAACAATTATTAGGCAAAGTAAGAAGGGCTCTTTATCTCCTTTTTACCAGAAGGGAAAAGAGATGGTTATTTCTGCAATTTTAAAATGTCCTTCAAGTACCGATACTTGACACAAACCTACAAAGCTGGAAGGGAACTCTCATGTTGAGCAGAAATCTTTTTCTTGCTATATTTAACACTAGATATTATTATAACCATTCAAAAATATTAAGCACTTATTACATAGGGCATTAGTTTAAGACCGAGACTCTGGAATCACAAGGAGTTTGAATCTAGGCTCTGGTACTGACTTGGCTGTGTGACCTTGGGCTGGGTACTTAACCTCTCTGTGCTACAGTCTCCAGATCTACGAAATCAAAATACCAACAGTACCAACCTCCTAACAATCCAGATGAGGCAAAAGAATATAAAATCCCTGCAGAGCAATTGGAACGGTGCCTGACTGTTAAGAAAAAGTAGTAATTGTTAGCAATTATGCTTAGTTATTACTGAGTGAATCTCACAGGTCTTGAAAGAAATGTGTTTAGTGAAGACTGATTGGACTAGTTAAACTTGAGAGTCTGAAACAGCATTTTATAATAAAGTTGCTGAAAAACTCTTTGATACTTAGATTACCTGATGCTGTCACAGGAGAAACAACATCCTATTACTACATTTACACCTGATATGGGACATGCAACTATTTATGATAAAGTTCTCTATCTTTGGAATGAGTGTCCTGATTAATCCTACACTATGAAAAACTAACCATTTCACCATGCTCTGGAAAAAAATTTTCTTTTTTAAGTCCCTTAACTCAGTTCAGATCACAGTGCAGTCCCCATATGAACGTTTCCTCGATGCAGAAATGTCTTTGGAAAGAGTGATACTCCCCTATTTCATGGATGTGGTTCCACCTCGCCTAATATCCCACCTTGTAAGTAAAAACATCTTTCTTCTGGGACATTTCATGGCCCAAACTGTCCAACTCCCATCTGAGACAACCCAGAAGTCGTTTTGTGTTCCTTCTAGCTAAAATGCAATTTATTTTAATTTGCATTGTTGTAGTATAAAATGGCATCCTAAAAATTTCATTGTATTTGCCTTACTTATCTCTTTATCTTTTTTTAACAATGTTACTAATAGTGCAGCTCAAAATTATAGAGCCAGATAGTGCCTATCAGGCAACAGACACTGACTGCAACATTTCACGTTACTCATTTTCATCCTCACAGTGCTGAGGTACTATGATTATGACCTTTTTGCAGGTGATAAACCTCAGGCAGAAAGAACTTGTGTAAAAGGCCCAGCATCATACAGCTGGAAAGCAGAGAAGTACACACACCACTATTCTACACTCTAGGTCCCTCCTTCCTTTCTGCTTCCCTCCTTCCCTCCCCTCCTGCCACATCCACCTGTCCATCCACCACCCATCCATATGTCCTTTCATCTATCTGCCCATCTCTCCATTCAGTTATCGAATATGAAGTAGATGGGAAGGAAGAAGGAATCAGAGTATAAACTTAGAAAGAAATTTGGAATTTAACTAATTCAAATGCATCAGTAGGATTTGTTGGCTGTAAAGATGTCTCTTATAGTAGGCTCAGCATGCCATGCATTATTAAAGAAATAGTGCTTTAAATGAGTGTCAGTTTCTTAAAATGTAAAGACTAGCTCTATTCAAGAAACCCAGCACAATTGAAGGGTTCAGCCACGTTACTCAGATATGAATACTATATCTAAAAGGAAAGACATAATCAGCATTGTTCCTTTTTTTTTTCAGTAAGAAAGTTAGGTAGGAATATGTCTAAACTATCTTTCCTTCCTTAATGAAACTGCTATTGATTTTTCATCCTAGTGAATCATTGCCTTGAAGCAATTTCTTTTAGCTGCAGGTTCTCACATTTAATTTGGATATATGCTTAAGGGAGAGTTTATCAATAAAATGTCCAGAGGAACGCCAAAAGGTTTTTATTAGAAAGAAACAGTGAAAGCAATTTTATCAATTTTGTTAAACACAAAGATGATCAAAGAATTATTAATGAATGGCATTTAAGGAGCAATTTCAATGTGAATACGGGTCATATCAACATAATCATCACCCTAAATGTTCTCAGTGGACATAAACATTAAAGATTTCCATGAACAAACATCAATTTGCCTGCCCTTACAGGAAGGAGCCAAAAGCTGGCCTTAAGGGTGACTTTGCTGACCAAAAATAGTATCTCCCCAAATTCTTTCCGCATCATCCCTTATTACGTACTCATTACTGAACAAAGCATGAACTCTGTATTATCTCATTTGCTCTTATAACCCAGGTACCTAATTTTATACATAAAGTAAGACATAGAGAATTTAAGAAATTTGCCTCAAATTATATAATTTCCAAATGGCAGAGCCAGCACTCAAACTCATGTTTGTGTATTTCCAGAACTCACATTCATGATCCATGAACAATTTGCATATGCAAAGCACTTTGATTCTCATATATATATATATATATATATATATATATATATATATATATAAAGCCTGCACTAAGTGAATATTTTCATAACAATCATTAATGCTTCAGGATCATACATTTTTAGATTAAACTAAGTCTGTACAACGTCAATAACCACAATATTGGAATGTTGGAAAACAAGACATTTTTAAAATAAGAAAATATTCTTGAGTTCAATTTATTTACTCTAGCTCCTCAAATCCATATAGGCACCATAAAATCCCAAATAGATATGACTAAGTCCCTCTCAGAACACAGTCCCTTATTCCTAAAAGTGCACCACATTCAAGAATGATGCTGCCCTGGACAGGACTAGTTTCAGAACCATCTGCACATTGACCTTTCTCAGACCTTGGTCTTCGATCTCTTTCTCCTGCTCTGCACCTCTTGCTTAGCACTATGTACAGTCCCTACTCAGTACTAGATGTTTGTGTTCAAGTTGTTTTCTCCTTCCTAACAGAGCTTTTCCATAGACTGATGATACACTACTCAACTCTTCATTGCCCAGAAAATTGTTCCAGGACTCCTGGCACCTAGGTCTGCTCTCGAAAGTATCTCAAACAAAGGACATACCAGTACACAGACCCAAGAAGGGCCTCTGCAGTCAATATATATCTGAGCACAGGATTGTTGTTTCTGTCTGCCAACAGCGCTCCTTCCTACGCTATGCTACTCTCAGAGTTCCCAGAAAGTCATCCCATTATGCCAGTAGTTTGTAATCACTTACAAGGAAATCATGCAGAAAAATGAATACTAACAGTAACCCCTAAAATGACTAATCTAATTAAAAATGGACAGAAGACATGAATAGACATTTTTCCAAAGAAGACATCCAGACAGGCAAAAGACATATGAAAAGATGCTCAAGATCACTCATCATTAGGGAAACACAAATCAAAACTACAATGAGATACCACCTCACACCTGTCAGAAGGTCTAAAATCGACAACAGAGGGGTGCCTGGGTGGCTCAGTGGGTTAAAGCCTCTGCCTTTGGCTCAGGTCATGATCTAAGAGTCCTGGGATAGAGCCCCGCATCAGGCTCTCTGCTTAGCAGAGAGCCTGCTTCCTCCTCTCTCTCTGCCTGCCTCTCTGCCAATTTGTAATCTCTCTCTCTGTCAAAAAAATAAATAAAATCTTTAAAAATAAATAAATAAAATCAACAACAGAGAAACAATAGGTGTTAGTGAGAATATGGAGAAAGGGAACCACACTTGCACTGTTGGTGGGAATGCAAATTGGTACAACCACTGTAGAAAACTGTATGGAGTTTCCTCCAAAAGTTAAAAATAGAACTACCTTATAACCCAATAATTGCACTAATAGATATTTGCCCAAGGAATAAAAAATACTAATTCAAAGGGATACATGCATCCTAATGTTTATAGCAGCATTATTTACAACAGCCAGATTATGGAAACAGCCCGAGTGTCCATCAACTGATAAATGGATAAAGAAGACATACATACAATGGAATATTGCCCAGCCACAAAAAAGAATGAAATCTTGCCATTTACAACAACAGGGATAGAGCTGGAGAGTATTATGCTAAGCAAAATAAGTCAGTCAGAGAAAAGGAAATACCATATGACTTCATTCATATGTGGAATTATTTTTCCTCTTTTTTTCAAAGATTCTATCTGTCCACTTGACAGAGAGAGAGACAGCAAGAGGGGGAACACAAGCCGAGGGAGTGGCAGAGGAAGAAGCAGGCTTCCCGCTGAGCAGGGAGCCTGATGTAGGGCTTGATCCAGGACTCTGGGATCATGACCCCAGCTGCAGGCAGATGCCCAAAGACTGAGCTACCCAGGCACCCCTCATATGTGGAATTTAAGAAACAAAAACAAAACAAATGAGCAAAGGGGAAAAGAGAGAGAGAAGAGAAAGGGAAGCAAACAAAGAAACAGACTCTCAACTATAGAGAACAAGCTGATGGTTACCAGAGGGGAGTGAGCTGGGGGGATGGGTGAGATAGGTGATGGGGACTAAGGAGCGAGCTTGTTGTTATGAGCACCAGGCACTGTATGGTGATTCAACACTATATTGCACACCCGAAACTAATAGTACACTGTATGTTAACTAACTGGAATTTAAATAAAAACCTAAAAATAAATAACTTAGTTCTTAAAACAAACAAAAACCAGAACAAGAGAAACAGTAACAACAGAAAAGGACTTAAGTAGTTCAGCCATTCATTTGTTCAGTACAAATGCTAAAGTATCATGTAGCTTCCACCAATGTATTCATTTTGAACACTGTTAGGGCATGTTCACAAGCCCTCAGTTAACAATGCCATCTAGTCTTTTCTCTTTATTTCCAGTACAATTTTGGATTATATGTCAGACACAATCTGATTAGTATTGGGGGTCTCTCAGATAAAAAGAAGCTCAAACTGGATTTTCCAAAGTCATGTGTATATTTGTTATGCATTCATTCTGCTGTTTACTACGCATTTACTGAGCTCAAAACTAAGCAAGAGTCTGGAATTAAAATTATGAGGGATTCAAAGAAGAATAAGAAAAGATATTGCTCTCAAAGGGTTTCTATTCTAGGACTGTGGTGGTATACCAGCCATCACCAATTATGGACAAAACGAAGAAAGTGCTCTTGCTGTCCTTCCCTTGTCTTTCCCTTAGTTTCATTTCTTACTCCCCAACCCTCCCCCATCCTGCCAACTTTCAGGCACCCAGAACTTTGGGGTTCATTCCTGCCCTTCCCTGTGTCACCGTAAACTGAAAGGGACTACTCAAATACACTTCTTGTGACAGTCCCACTTTAAATTACATCTGCTCTATTGTTCCTGTAAGTTTCTTGAAGTGATGCTCTATTCGTATGCATTCAAAAAAACATAATTTTTGATATCCAAGCCTCAAGGAGTGCTTGATGTAGTTAACACAAATAACTAAGATGTGGTGCCATTCACTCAAAACTATTTTCTCCTTTATTTGTCCCTTCAGTCAGTATGCAGTATGAGCTAGTGTGTGCAGACTCTCTCCTAGGTTGATGCCTACAGATTCAGGGCTCTGAAGAAGGGTTATCTCTTCCAAATGAGAATCCAAGGTTCCTAATAGACTCCCACCTGAAGTCTCAGTGTTGCATTTTTTAAGGCAATTGTTTGGAAGCATAAGTTTATTATCAAGAATATTCTCCTTCAAATTCCAACTCTGCTACTCATCTCACTGAGTCAGTTTCATCAGATGCAAAATGGGGATAATAATGTCACAGGAGTTTTGTGAAGATCCAATGAAATAAAGCCTGTGAAAGCAATTAGGCATCTAATAAACTGGTCACTCAACATAAATATTATCATTGCCTCTATTATTTCTAGAACATTTTGTGGGAGTTTTTTTATAAGATTTTTCTTATGTATTATTAATTTTGTACATCTTATCTTATGTATCTCGTGTAGCTCTGGAGATTTTTAAATGAGCCTAGGAAGCAAACATTCACAGCCATACTCAATATTTCTCTGAAAAAAAATTAAAACTATTAAAAAACATAAAGTATTTTAAATCAAAGCTGTCAAATAAATTCCTTGAAAAGATTAAATGAAAACTGAATCACTCAATTTTGAGAAGTTTAAGATACTAAATTTTCAGGCAAATACAAAAGCTTGAGATGAATGTTTTTCATCTGCTATAGCCGCCAATGTCAAATTCCTCTACTATTAGTGTCATCCCTATCACTGAAAATACTGCACCAGAGGAGACATCCCGCTGCTTAATGTTGGTGACATTTATTTTTCAGCTTGAGAAGGAAAAACACAAACCTCTAAACTGAAATCTGTGTGGGCCAGTGAAATACGGCAGTTGTCTTACCAGAAAAGAAGAAAAAGACAATTCAGTTTTTGAGACCATAATTGTTACCTCAGTTTCTCTTAAAGAAAACAAAATAAAAATTCTCCCGTTTTAAGAAGTGGATTTCCACTACCATCGTAAATTGTGAAAACGGTTCATCAAACTAAATTGTCATTTATTTCTGGGTGTAAAAATGATTAAGACAATAACAGTTTTAATTGTTCAGACATTAAATAAATTAAAGTTATCCTGTGGCCCCCCATTTTATTATTTTCTTGGTGGTTTTTTTTTTTCTCTCTTGGTTATCAAACATTGCTTTGACCCAATGTCAGTGAATAAACAAATGGATTGAAATGTACCCTTGTGTACATGTTTGAAAATTTTTTTAAATCTCACTTACAACTTGAAAAACAATCAGTGTTTTCTACCTTTGTAGCTGATTCAATGAAAGAAATCTACAGAACACTCAATTCTCTACCATACTTCCTTTTTGGTTCATTTTAAAATGCCAAACATATTGAAATCTTTTTCACATTTCTCATCTAGAAAAATTAGTTTTCTGTATTCTATATATAAGTGAGATCATACAGTATTTGTCTTTCCCTGTCTGACTTATCTCAGTTAGCATCAGGCCTCCAAGGGTCCATCCATGCTGTCACAAATGGCAAAATTTCCTTCTTTTTATGGCTGAATAATATTTTAACTTATAGATACGCAAATAACATATAATACACATATACAGTATATATAATAATATACATAATATTTTATACGTCTTTTGACAGATGAAAGGATATATATATATAGGATATATAGATACATCTTTTCATCTGTCAATAGACATATTTCTTTGGTTGTTTCCATGTCTTGGCCATTATAAATAATGCCACTATACACATGGAGGTACAGATAGCTCTTTGAGATAATTCTTTCAAAGCCTTTGGATATATAGAAGTGAAACTGCTGGAGCAGATGGTAGTTCCATTTTTAATTTTTTGAGACTATCTATTTTCCATAATATACTGATTACTTATACAATGTTGAATGTCAATTATATCTTATTAAAACTGAAGAAAACTCTATAAAAACACCTTGAAATGTAAGGGAACTATAAACATCTGAGTGACTTTTAATGGTAAACAAGATTTTGTTCAACTTGTTCCCCACAAACTCTAATAATAATTTTCATATTATTTTCATTTTAAAACTAGTATTTCCACAGATTACTTTTGCAGAGATTTCACAGAAAAACTGAAAAGGCCACAAAAAAAAAAAAAAGAATTATTATGTCATACTTCTTCCTCTATTCTATATATAAATTCTCCTAAACAAGAAATAGAGGGAGACTCTGCAAAATTTAATCAGAGCTTCCAAGGCAAATATACTTCTAAAGTACTATTTGGAAGTTATCTATACTCTTGCTTTTCTGTTACCATAGTCAACAAATTCAAAAATATAAAAAAGACCACAAAAATCTCAGGTTTCCTTTATGTTACTCTCCCTGCCCCCAATACATCCTTTTTTTTACTAGGGAACACCCCGTAAGTACAAGAAAATCAGTGTGTACATGTTCCCTACTCACACACCTCTCCCTGCACACACACACTTACTCTCTCCTTGTCGCTCTCTCCGTGCATATATATAAATATATTTATTTATTAGATATTTTAGATATATTTAATGTATATACTTATTTATATATATCCTTTCTTATGTATACATACACACACACGCACACATGCTTTTTTTTTCCCCTAACCAATACACAGAAATTTTGCAAGATGAGATATTGTAAAGTTAGGAAATTCTCATAGGGTATCTGCCTGCAGCTGAATACTGAGTTTGCTCCAAACCTTAGATCCCTTTGGAAATTCACTCCAAACAAGGAAAATAGGATAAAGGAGGGAATCATGAGTATTTTTAAAGACCTCTATGAAGAAATGGAGAGAAAGTTTAAAAAGGGATCACAAAAGGCAGAGGAGAAATAAAGTCCGGGGGGATACCAGGTAAACGTGTTCGAATGTTGAGACATTCCACCGGCAAGTGAGTGAGAACCTCAGTCGACCCTTTCAGAGTTACCCAGACAAGCAAATGCCGCAGCTTGACTCTGTTGGTAGCTGTGAGTATCGCCCACTGGTATTCAACATCCCAAGCCATCTGCATGCCTTCCTCTGGTCCCCAGTATCAGAGGCTCCAACACCAGCACCAACTGTCCTCTTCCACTTGACTTTCACCGATTTTCTGTCTTTGCACGAGAGTACGTGCTCCCTCAATTTTAGATTACCCGTAATGATAATGTTTCTCAACTTTTAATGATGAATGTCTCAAATTATTGGTTATCATTGGTTTATCTGCCTACAACCTAATGACACAGTACTCCTGATATACAATATTGTATTAGACTGCATTGTCTTAAGTAGTATAGGAGATACCAGAACATTCGATTGGAGCTTGGTGAAGAGAATAAGCACTGTTATGAGTAGGGAGAATGACTATATACCTAGCTATTAATTGAAGATCAATGAAACAGTCTTTCTAATACATAAATAACATAATTCATGCAAAGCACTTAGCCCAGTGCCTGGTATCCAGACTATTATAGCTCCTTCCCACCATTCAAAGCAATATTTCTTCCATAATCTTTATATTCTCATAATGCTTTTGATGTATCTCTGTTAGATTTTCTTTCCGTAATTGTCTGTTTATGTGCTAAGTCACCAAGTAGATGATAAACTCTCCAAGAGTGGAGGAAAGGAAATCATCATTGTATCTTCAGACCCTAGAAGGTGGTAAGTACCATGGCAAATGCCCCATAAATATCTGACAGCCAACTGAAGGAATGAAGGCAGAATTTAGTTTTATAAAATTCCACTACTACGCAAAGCAGGATGATGATAAGAGCACTCAACCAGTTCTCTGGAAAGCTGGATTTTAATTTCACCTCTACCAATGATTCCCTACCCTGTCTTAGGCACCCCGTGTGTAAACAGAGAATAACCTACAAAGTTCCTAGGGCTGCTGTGAGGATTACATTCCACAGTAAATGTGAGGATGAAGGCCAAGAATGTAGTCAATCAAAGAGTCGCTTTTCTACTCACAGATACACTATCCTCAGTTGGACAATGGAATGTGGTACCAGCATTCATGCTGTGTGAGTCTAAGGAATCAATCCCTAGACCGACTACCATGAAGAAGTTCTCAGAAGATTAAGAATTTTAAAAATCACATCAAATGGAATATGCATTTCCTGAAAACATTTCTTTTCCTTTTCTCACTCTCAGCTTTCTCTAATTTCTTTCTCTAAATTAATTCACTTGTTTTAAAATTACCTCCCAGTGAGATCCTGGAACTGATCATTAAAGGTTCCTGGGGGTCTCCAGACCACTTATTACCTCTCTCTAATGAAGACACACCATCATTATCTCAGCACCAGCTGTCCCACCAGACTGTCCTAACCAGGTCAGAGATGGCCCCTGCCCCAGAGCAGAAAACCTCAGCCAGGCACCAAGCACCTCCTTTCCAATCCTAGTGAGCACAAGGTTCTCTATTAGCCCACCACATACCTGTAGCCAGTCAGAGGAGTGGTCCCAATTTCCCCAGGAGCCAGCCCTGGAGAGACTCTAAATGCGGACTCTCCCAGGGGCCAGAGTGAGAAGGAAACCCCATCACTGCACACTACCTTTGTCCCTATAAATTTGGCCTCCACCTCTACTTCTCTGTGTCTGCCACCAACTCAAGGATCAGGATTGCTAATTCACTCAGATATCTTTCCACCAATGCCCAGAGAATATCCCACCAGTCAGTGACACCACTTCCAACCCCTCCTCACCTTTGCTTGGGTTGCCTGATCCTCTCACCCCTCACCAAAGAGTATTGAATTGGGGGGAGGGTAAACTATGCTTTTTCTACCATAAATAAATGCTTACCCTCTCCTTCCCTTTGGGAACATTTGGGGACATGACTAGGCTACATTCTGATCTTGTGTTGGGACACGACTGGGTCCTGAAAACTACTTTGAAAGGTCTGATTTTTTTTGCTGCCCACTCCCTGAGATTCGAGGAGGGAACCCAGAGCTTCATATAAGATGGACACTATGCTGGAGCACAGGACTGATAAGTCCTATGCTCCATCTCTGTGATAAGAGCTGGAAGCTGAGCTCCCATTTGTGCAACTCAGAACCACTGGTTGTCTGCATCGGGGAAGGTGCTGATCCTCAGTGTGTCTCTGTCACCCGGGATGGAGGGAAGGGGTGGAGTGGGCTTAAAGGCCTCCATCCTGCCCATGCTCCAGCTTTGTAAAAGCCAATCAGCATCATCTCTGAGGTGTACATAAGAAAAAAAACATATTTTAAATGATTTACTTTCTGCTGTAACTAAAAAAGAAAAAGCATTTGAAAGCAACCAAGCAAACAAGAACAAAAACAAAACATGACAAAGGAAAAGACTAGCTTCGAAATCATGTCATCTGCCCATAACCATCTTTTTGACCACTTTCACCTTAAATTCTTTATCCCATAAGTTTTCTCAGGCAGAGACCTGTTTTTCCTAGGCTGACACATCAGCACTAGCAAAAAACTGTATGGAGCATTTATTATATGCCAGACTCAGTGTTAAATTATCCATTCATAGTTAAAAAAAACTTTCTGGGATGGATTATCTATAAACTTATTTTGCAAAATATGAAAGGGTCCATAATAAATGCTACAGAAGAGTTTACCAAGTGAATGCGGGAAGAAATAAATTACTGAAGAGAATATTGAGGTGTGGAAAGGATGCATGACTGACCCAAACTCACACTCAGGCAAGAACAAAGCTTGGACACAAACCAGATTCATCCAACGTCAAAATGCCTCCATGCTGGACTAAACTGTGATGCCATTTTTGGCACTGAGTTTAAAATAAGGTTTCTCTTCCATGTAATTATTTGAAGTAGCTGCCTCTTTTCACCAGATTCCAGCACTGCCAACTCTAGTTCCATCGCTCAGAAGAACAAAAGCTCTTCCTTGCCCAGTTAAGACAGGGGAATAATGACCTACCTTCTGTCAAGTCATTCTGGACACCTCCACTGTATTGTTTCATCTGCTCCTTCTCTAGGGAACTACCATCTGAATTTATTGATTTTACCCATTTTTAATGGCCACCCAGTATTTTGACTCTATAAAGTAGAATGTGTACCATTAAGGCCCACCATCCACTCCCTCGCAGTGAGGCTCTGGTCCCTTCCACCAACAGCCCATGTGGCAGAAGAAAGTGAAGTGTACTTGAAAGGGAGAGGGGAGGATGGACCCAGGGCACCCCTGTCGCCGTTCTGTCTCTGCTGCTCCAAGCTGTCTTCCTAGCTCTCAGCTTGCTCACTGTTAATAAGGCAGCCAGGCTTGATAGCCTCAAGACCCCTTCCAGCTCTAAAATTCCATGAAAACAGTGACTTAAATATATGCTTCATAATGAAAACAACCACAGTAACATTAGAATCCACTAAACAATAAATTGAACTTCAGCTTATTTCTGGTGTCAGTACTGACATTAGTGTTCAGCCTATTAATTGCATCCCCCTAAAATGTGGTGCCTGATCAGTCAACAAATTCAGTAGCTCCTACCTTTGGCCTCTACTCCATTATCTAAACTCCTAGATTCTTTAATGGACCCAAAACTTCCATGATGCGACTTAAGTGAATTTATCTCACATTAAGAGAGACCCTCTGATATTTAGGATGGCAGACCTGAAGGGGAATGCGCTCCCCTTCGGTCAGCATGGGGGTATCAGATACCAACGACATATACCCTACATCTGTTCATTAATTCATTCTGAACACTGTTTCAACATACCTTCAAATCTGATTTTGGGCCTTGGGTTCTGTAATAATTAAATCATTCTCCTGCGCTGAAAGCTGGCTCATCTATTTCAAAATCAATCAAGGACAAACAAATCAGACTAACAAAGATGGAATAAGAAATGGCAAAGCCTAACTTTTAATGCATCATGGGCTTTAATACTGAATGCAGAACGCTTTATAAAAAAAACTTTTAAAAAACTATCTTTGCTTTGTAGAAATCCTGGTGGTCACACAATTTCTTTCTTGAGTATATACATTCAACTCTGGGGAATCTCTCCTTGTCAAAGTTCACCCTAATGGAAATGTTTTTAAAATATCAAGAGGACTTAAAGAGCTAAAGTCATTTCCCCAATAATTTTTAAAAATTTAACCTAAGCACTGAGGAGTGTTTAAATATCAATGAAATTCTTCTCAAACATCCCCTTTCCAGTTATCTTGTTACCATCCTTCACTGACCTTATTGTCTACTTCAGAATTTAATGATTAGGAAGCACTTGGGGCTTTCTCAGATAATATTCTAGGGCTTTCAAAAAAAAAACGAGAAGCCCTGAGGAAAGGGTATATTTTTAAAATGTTCAAAGTTGTGCATCAATATAACTTAGAAATCCTTGGCATTCTTTCAGAACGGGTCTTTGAGGGCCACGGTCGACTTGCTCCACATTGAGATCACTAAGCGGCAGCCCTCCTACTTGAAAACAAGAACTGTGTCTTGCTCCATTTTGTAACTCTCACAGCACAGCACCTGGCATGTAGGAAAGCCCAAGAACTGTTTGCTGCATGAATAGAATCTTAACATTCAGGCAAAGAGGTAGGAAAAAGAACCTAAGTCATGTCAGATCAAAACTTCTCTATCAAAACAATCATAAAATCCAAGGAATGAGAACACTCTCCTGATTTATAGAAGCATGGAGTAAAAGTTCTTATGATAGTTTTATAAGTGTCATGAATTTATATAATCCTTTCACCTCACCCGTTATGACAGAGACTTAAAGATCAGACACTTTCCAAAAAGAAGGTGCATGCATTTTGTTTATTCAGGAACACACATGACTCCTTTACAGGCTCAGAAACAAAACTCATTAAATTCAAGCTCCATGCTGAAATCACAGCTGTGAATCCGTATCTTTCTTCCAACAAAATTTGAGCCCACCATCTTTGATGAATGTTAATATTTTTCTCTTAAAATGTAAGTTTTGAATCACTTTTAAATCATCATATTTATTTTAAATGTTACAGAATTCATGAAAATAAAAAACAGTGGTATATAAGTGATATATATTTATAATAAAAAGTGTTCTTTGGAAATATGAGGTTCCAAATAAATGTAAGTTGTTGGTAAAGCATTAGATAAACAGATGCTTTTTGTTTTTTTATGTAAATTATAATAAAAGGCTTCTCTGTATGATCACACTGCTTTAATACTGGAAATGTTTTCTACACTAAAATACAGAGGGCTTTGTTGTGCAGTGTGTGTGTGTGTGTGTGTGTGTGTGTGTGTGCAGTGCGTTCTAAATTAAGCCATGGTTCAGAAGCAACCTCAGTTCTATTGATCAACAACACCACCAACTCAAAGACATCCTTAGGGTAAAGGAGCCAAAGAACCTTTTTAACTGTCACAAATAGGTTATTACAAAGAGAGAGAAAGGCAGCAAGGACAGATGCACTCACACACATGTACACGAGGTTACAAGCAAGACCTAACATTTTATGGACCAAGTGGCTAAGTAACATTGGTCTAGAGATCCTATTCTCAACATCAGTGGGACACCAAGTAAGGGTACAGCTCTCAGCAGCAAAGATGTCAGATCTTCATTCATGGCGTTCCGATTGGATTCTCTTTGAACATATGCCCTTTCAAGTGAAATTAATCAATCTCTTTATCACTCTCACTGCATCTGGAGCCATAATCATTACCCAACTGCTGAGAAAGAAATGAAACCACTAATCGCACAGGGAGTGGAGCTTAGTGTTCAGACCAGGAAAGTTTTTATTAAGTTCTAATTTGAAAAGTGATTTTTCACGACTAGCCATACAAGACAGACTTATGTCCAGGAAGCTGCTCTACCAAATATCCACCAGCATGTTTCCAACACATTAACAGCTATAGAACTCATGCTTTCCTTAAATTACTCAATGACTGGGGCAGTTGTGCGGCTTAATCGGTTAAATATCCAAATCTTGATTTCAGCGAAGGTCATGATATCAGGATCATGAAGTCAAGCCCCGCAACAGGCTCCAGGCTCAGGAGGGAGTCTGCTCCAGATTCTCTCTTCCCCTTCCTCTGCCCCACCCCGCTGCTCGCACTCTCTTTCTCTCTCAAATAAATCAATCTTAAAAAAAATAATAAAAAATAAATAAATTATTCAGTGATTGAATCTTAGGATGAACTTACAACACTCAACATGTAATAGTCTCCGAATCTATCTGGTTCTCTGAATGTAACATAAATGCTGCTAAGTATCAAACACATTACTGTCTAGTTATTCATAAGCCTGGAATTTCCCCACCAGCAATTCTACAAACCCTACTTAGAACTGTAACATAAACCCATCCAAATGCAATCAAAAAGATTCTCACCCAGTAGTTACTTTTTAAACTTTTAAACACCTCCCATTCTCAGAGCACTAAATAGAGCTGTGCTTCACTGGACACTATAGGCATGTTCATGTACAAAACTGATTTATATTAACTGAAATAGACTGTCCAACAGACTTACCTTATAAAATTGGACAGCGCGTTTCCAGAAGAAAAGTTACAGTGTCAAAATAGAGTCTTAAAATCCCATTTAAGAATTCAATAAACATCTTTGCATTATATACTTGAATGATAAATTGTAGTTACTTGAAGCATATAATAATACACAATGTAGATATACATTAAAACAAAAGCAAGACATTTAACTCCCAAGAGGCTAGAATCATAGAGTACCAGACACAGACTTCAGGATTGATCTTTAAACATTTTTAAGAAACAGAAAAGTAATACCTCTTTCCTTTTCAAACTAGGCACTCTTAATAACATAAGCTAAATACACTGGCCAAGTTCTGCTATGTCTTAACAGTCAATTCATTTCACTGAGGGTATTTTTCTTAACATGGTTCATTGGTGCTTTAAAGGATATTTGCTCTTATTGATGTGTTTGCCAGAACAAAGGCTCTTGCCATGATACAGTGCTAGGAGTGGCCTTCTGGACCAGAGAGGTAGCCATAATCATTAAAAGACTCAGTCTCCTATTATAATCTAAGTGAGTTTTAACACCTTTGTTAGGCAAGAAGTATTGCAAGTAAATTTTACTCCTCTATTTAATATCATGAAAGTCCAAAAAATTCTACACAGATGCCTGGTATCCTCCATTTTAAATCAGGGAATACCTTAATCACTGAATAATAGGCTTAATAACCAGTCATGGCAAGATACCAGATCTATACAAACAATCAACCTTATTTCTTTGTACTACCAGTAAACAACCTTAAAATGAAATTAAGAGAACAACCCCATTCAAAATGAGTAAAATACTTATGAATAAATTTAAGGGAAGTAAAAGGCTTGTCACCTGAAGATTACAAAATATTATTAGGGGAAATAAAGCAAATGGAGAAACAGTCCGTGTTCATGGATTAGAAAATTCAATATTGTTAAAATATCAATTCTTTCTAAATTGATCTATAGATTAAGCATAATTCCTATCAAAATTCCAGTAGGCTTTCATGCAAGAAGACCAAATGATCCTAAAATAGAAATGGAAATACAAGAGACTCATGATAGCAAAAGCAATTTTCAAAGAACCAAGTTTGGCATGCTTGGGTAAGTCAGTCGGTTAAGCATCCAACTCTTGTTTTCAACTCAGGTCATGATCTCAGGGTTGTGAGATGGAGCCTCACATCAGGCTCCATACTGGGTGTTGAGCCTGCTTAAGATTCTTGCTCCCCCTCTCTGTCCGCCCTTCCCTCACTATACTCATTTGCTCACTCTCTAAATAAATAAATAAGTCTCAAAAGAAAGAAAGAATAAAGTTGGAGGATTTTCACTTTCCAACTTCTGAACTTCTTATAAAGTTATCAAGATAAAAAAAGTAATAATAAATAATAAAGTCATCAAGATAAGCTACAGTTATCAGGCCAGTGTAATACTGACATAAGGACAGATGTATAGGGATTGATGGAACACAGCTCAAAGTCCAGAAATACACCCTTTCATTTATGGTTAGCTGATGTTCACAAAAACCATCAAGGCAATTCAATGAGCAAAGTATAGCCTTTGAACAAATCGTGCTGGTACAACTGGATAGACACATGCAATAAAGTGAAGTTAGATACTTACTCCCACCATGTAGAACAGTAATTTAGAATGTAGCACAGACCTAAACTCTAAACATAAGAGCTAAAACTATAAAAATTTTAGAAGAAAATACAGGAGGAAATCTTTGAGTCTTGAATAAAACAGATTTCTTAACTATGGGGTGAACAGTATAATCTGTAAATGAAAAAAAAATGATAAACTGGACTTCAAATTCAGAACGTTTGCACTTCAAAGACACCATTAAAAATCAAAAAGCGAAACCTCAGACTAAAAGAAAGTATTTTCATTTTTTTTAAGATTTTTATTTATTTTGACAGAGAGAGAGATCACAAGTAGGCAGAGAGGCAGGCAGAGAGAGAGGGGGAAGCAAGCTCCCCGCTGAGCAGGGAGCCCGATGCGGGGCTCAATCCCAGGACCCTGAGATCATGACATGAGCCGAAGGCAGAGGCTTCAACCCACTGAGCCACCCAGGTGCCTCAAGAAAGTATTTTCAAATCACATATCTAACAAAGGAGTTGTATCCAAAACATAAAAGAATTTTTGAAATTCACTAACAAGAATAAAACCCAATTTTGAAATGCAAAAAGGATTTGAATATACATTTCACCAAAGAAATATACAAATAGCTAATAAATACATATAAAGATAGTATCATTAATCATTAATAAAATTCAAATCAAAACCATAAGGAGATTCTGTTTCACACTGACTATAATGAATTTAATAAAAAATATAGACAATAATAAATGTTAGCTAGAATATGGAAAAAACATTGCTGGTGGGAATGTAAAATGTGTGGCCACTTTGGAAAATGGTATGCCATTTCTTAAAGAGTTAAGAATCTATTTGCCATATAACCCAACAATTCCATTCCCAAGAAAAATGAAAATATGTCCACACCAAGACTTGCACATGTACATTCATAGCAGCACTGAATAGAGTAGCAGAAAAGTAGAAACAATCCAGATGTCCATTAACTTGTGAGTGAATAAAAGAAGTTATATTAATACAATAGAATATTATACTATTCACCAATATAAAAGAATAAAATATTAATGCATGCTATAATATGAATGAAGTTCAAAAACATTATGTTATGTGAAAGAAGCCAGTCACAAGGGACATCCTGTATGATTCCATTTATATGAAATATCCAGAAAAGGCAAATCTACAGAGACCAAAAGTAGATCAGCAGTTGGGAGTGGGAATGGGGTTAAAGGTAAATAGATTGGGCGCCTGGGTGGCTCAGTGGGTTAAAGCCTCTGCTTTCGGCTCAGGTCATGATCTCAGGGTCCTGGGATCGAGGCCCGCATCGGGCTCTCTGCTCAGCAGGGAGCCTGCTTCCTCCTCTCCCTGTCTCTCTGCCTGCCTCTCTGCCTCCTTATGATCTCTCTCCCTCTGTGAAATAAATAAATGAAATCTTTAAAAAAAAAAAAAAGGTAAATAGATTGTGGTGATGGTTGTATAACTTCGTAAATACAGTAAAAATAATTGAAATAACACTTTAAATAGTTTTAAATAGTTAATTTTTTCCATATAAATTAAACTTTATGTTAAAAATAATCTTTCATGTAAATAATTACCAGTATTGTAACAACACAGAATGCTATCAAGAGAAGCCTCCACTTGGCATAAAACATTTGTTTATCTGGATCATCAACCACCAAAATGACAAGCAATTAACAAGAAATCTGGGGAAATAGAGAAGGTAGACATTTTGGGGGTTCACAAGTTTCTTTATTGAGAAAGGCAACACATAAGCAGTTCTAAATTAAAAGTTTCAGAAGAGGAAAACCAAAGACCTTTGCATAATGAAAATTCAAGTAGTTAAAGGTCACTGGGCTAGCCGTGTGTCCATCACTTAACACGTATACTATTCAAACTGAGTTTCCTCCTTAACCTGCCTACATCTCAGGCTCTTATGAGGACAGTGTAAGACACATAAAAGAGAAGGCATTATAGTGAAATTTTCCCCTATTGCCAAATATCGAGGTGTTCTTGCCCTCTTGTTTTCTTTCTCATTCTGAGTCTGAAGACAGAAGAACTCTATTAGACAAACCCATCTAAGTTCAAACCCAGGTTTGGTCAAAAACAGGCCTCATGTTCTTGGCCCTTAAGAAACTGTATGGTGACTAACATAACATAACATAACATAACAAAAAGAAAAGAAAAAAAGAAAAGAAAAGAAAAGAAAAGAAAAAAAAAGAAAGAGAAAGAAAGAAAGAAAGAAAGAGGAATAAGGAATATTAAAAAAAAAGAAGAAGAAGAAAAGAAAGCTTTGAGACTGCCTTCTTCCTGGTAATTGTTTTGGATAGCATCCCATAGCTCTTGCCTTGAAAACAATAAAATAGAATTTTATGAATGGAAATGTCAGGGGACAATATTTATTGGAGGTCTAATATTTGAAACAGCTAAGGTGCATGGGGAATGCCACTAAAAGTAAACAATAAGATGATAATTTAAAAAATATGTATTTTAGAAAATAAACTTTAAAGTGGAGAAAAAGAATATCCCGTCTCCTCTTGAGAGGAATGATATTCATTATACCTTCATGTCTATCTGTCCAAATTAAACTGTGTTCTACCTTTCAGAAGGTGGAAGGAACAGGGCGTAATCTCTCACCGTAGCATCCACTTAATAGTGATAAAAGGGAGCACTGAATACTTAACATGACTTTGATCAAGCAATAGTTACTTTGCTTTTTTTTTTTCCAGTTGATTCCTTTTTATTATATAGTTTGGTTTTTAAGACATCTCATGATTCAGGTGGCAAGAATGAACACTTTTTGTGAAGTGAACCTAATTTTCACAATAAGTGCTGATTATGCTGGTAAAGGAGACAAATGAGACCAATTGGAGCCGTCCCTTCTTGGAGGAATGGACAGATCTTGGGGGACTGAGGCCTTGGGAAGAACCCTTTGGCTGTCATCAACAGCCCACACCTCATCGGCAAGTCATTTATTGGTCTAGTTCACAGGATGTCCTCGGGACTCGGGCTCTGCATCTTCACTCTGAGTATAGAAAATGTACTTTGAGTATGTACTATAGAAAACGAACTATATTTTACAAACATTTCCTCATTTATTCCATTTACTGAGGAGAAAACAAAGGCTTAAAGTTGAGGTCACACACAGTTTGGTTTAGCACCCAGACAATCTCACTGTGGGGTCCATGTTCTGGTCCACTCCCTCAGCCTGCTTAATATGTAGTGTCGACAGCTTTATCGTTTACAGGTTCCTTACAAATACAGCTAAGTAATTAAGCCTCAAAATGGTTCTCTAAAAAGATTTAAAATGCAGCCACTCCTTTCAACCCAGTACATATACTTAGCAACAAAAATCTTTGAACAGCTGCATTCAATTAAAAAATTATTAACCCTGAGGAAAAATACACACACACACAAAAATATATCCATATGCTATTCTTATCATTTCTTATGTTCCATTTGTAGTAATGTGTATTCATGAATGAAATTCACCATTGGGTGATAAAACTACTTATTTCCACATTAGCTTATTATTTTCCTCTTTTGGGGGGAAATGATCAATGTGAGGGAATAATCATATCACAGACTCCCTACACGAACCACAGTTTGGTTGCTATAGTAACTACAAGGAAGGAAAGGAACAAAAGAATGAGACGGTTAATTCATATTCATACTTTTGCTATGAAAATAAGCTTTAAATGTACATAGCATTAAAGAGAGTAGTAAATATGAAAGGTGCTAAATGTATACTTTTTAAAGATTTTATTTTATTTATTTGAGAGAGAGAGCGCGTGCGCACAAGGACAGGGGTGGGGAGGGATGCAGAGGAAGAAGCAGACTCTTGGCTGAGCAGGGAGTCCTATGCATGGGGCTCTATCCCAGCACCCTGGGATCATGACCTGTGCTGAGGCGTCCCAAATATATACGTTTGAGTTATTTTTCTCTGAGTCTCAGATATTATCTAATGTTTGCATCACAGATGTCATTTGTGGCTATAAAGTCTGGAGAACTTTGTGGATGTGTCAAAAAAAGTGTATAAACTGAATAAATCCATAATCAACCCACAAGAAGGCAAGCTTTTTTTCCTTACTTGTTTCTAATCAAGATAGACTATGCTTTATGGTACTTTAAGGTGATGAGCATGAAGATGTTTATAAAATAAGTTTTTAAGATTGCTTTTATTAATTCATAATACTTTCCTATAGCCTTTAATTCATGTTTCAATCCCACTTTGCTAGATTTCACTGGTTTTCATTTATGACTTTTTTATTTCTTTCCATGGAAGCCTCTATTTTCCTAGTTAAGAACAATTCAAACATATGTTAGGTATCAAAATTCTACCATGGAAGAAAAAGTTGAAGGGAGATATTTCCAGGTGGCCATAAAGGAATTTTCCGTTGATAATCTGACCTCCAGAGAGAAATGGTTCCCAGATTAATCACCCATCCAATAGCTCAGTCTAACCCAAAACATAGAGAGCCAATAAACATCCAAATTAAATTTTAGAAATTTTAACCTGGCCACAGTTTGGTTGGTCAGTTAACTTTATCAGAGACAGATTTTGTTAAACACGCTCAAAGAGAGTAACTGAGTCAATCACCATAAAAAATTAATATTTTGACATCCTTTCCATTACAGAATAAATAGCCTTTAATAAAATTGGCATAAAAGTGAGACGACTTCCCATTAACTCAGGAAACATGACACATGTATATATTTTCACTCCTCCTAATAGTACCCCACTGAAATGACATTAAAGACATTAAAAGATATAAGTCAATAAAGGGTCAAAAACATATAGAGTAAGAGGTGCAGAACAGATAGCAATAAATTCCAAGCACTGAGAGCAGACGGAGGAGCAAGAGGCAACCTGACAATGTAAAGGAAGTTGAAGCTTAGGTGCTTAAAGAAGAGTATGGAAACAACAAGAGAAAAAGTCAATCTATACTTGCAGAACGTTGGGAAGACTTGGGACCTAGAGGCACAAGAAAGCAGTAAGGTTTGTGGCTTGATATGGGGAATAATTAAAAGTCTATAAATAGAACTAATTAGCCCCACAGATGCCTCTCTCTGTTCCTTCCTCAATCTCTGCAGGAAAACAGACCGCAAAATACATCTCTTCAAGAGAACGTTTTTGAGGACAGCATACAGTGTGGGAGACAACGATGAGGTACACTATTCAAAAGAAAGGAATTAAGCAAAATGTTGAGGACTCGATGTTAAACCACGTCTGCCAAGACTTCTGCCCTGGGTATTTCAGTAGTACAATGTCGGCGGTCAAGGAAATGTTCATTTCAGGAAATGAAGTGACGATGGTTAATTTTATGTGTCAACTTGACTGGACCACAGGATGCCCAGACAGTTAGTTAAACGTTATTTACTGGTATGTATTTGTGATTGGTATATATCTGTGAGGGTGTTTCTGATGAGATTAGCATTTGAATCAATAAACTGAGTAAAGCAGACTTCCCTCCCCACTTTGGACAGGCACCCTCCAGTCCATTGAGGGCGTGAACAGGACAAAAAGACAGAAGGAAAAATTCACTCTCCACCTGACTTCTTGAGCTGAGACACTGTTACGCATTTGAACTAGGATTTTCACCATTGGCTCCCCTGGTTCTCAGGCTTTTAGGCTCAAACTGAAACAACGGCATGGATTTCTGGGGCCTCCAGTTGGCAGATCATGACATTTTTTAATCTCCATAATCACGTGAGCCAATTCCTCATAATAGATAAATATATAATCTCTTTCCCTCCCCCCTTCTCCCTCCCTCTCTCTCAATAAGTGCACACACACGTGTGCACACGCACACACACACACACACACACACACACACGCATATATATAACGTCTATGTGCTATATGCTCTGTTTCTCTGGAGAACCCTGAGTAATCCAGACACTAAATAGCCCCTGTAATGAAGACTGCTAATCATGACAAAATCTATTTTCTCTTCTTACAAGGCTTCCAAACCACCGGCTACATTTTCCACCTTCCCTTGTGGCTACCAGTGACCACAGGACTACATTCTCACCAACGGAATATGAACAGAAGTGATGGATCATGGCAAATTTAAAACATACCTGCAGATTATTTGCCTCTCCTCCCATCAAAAGATGGAACCTAAGTTCCTTCCTTGGAGACCCTCTCGTAACCAGCGGAATGTGGCCGAAATGACCGTGCACGGCTCCACACCACTCCTGCCTATGTCTCTAGGAGTTTGCTCTGAGAGTGCTCAGCTGCCCCATGAGAATTCTGGCTACCTGAGCCTCAGGATGAAGAGAGCATGCACACAGACCACACAGAGAAAGCGACACCTAGAGGCCCAGCTAGTCCAACCCCAGCTGTTTGAGACTTCCCAAGTTGGATGCCACACATGTGCGTGAGGAAGCCTTTCATGTGACTCAGCCCCTGCACCATCCAACCCCAGGTGAGAACACTGGACCATCTCCCCCCACAAATGTGTGAGCCAACTTGACTGTTTTGTGTGAAACTGTTATTTTGGACTGGACTGTTGTACAGAAATAGAGAAATGAAACATGTACGGAACTTCTATGTTACTTGTTGAAGTTAACTTTTTTTTCTTTTTCTATAATTATACTTTTTATTTCTAAGAACGATGTTTAAAATATGACATAATTTCAGATTAGTAACAGAAGTTAACTTTTGATTAACTAGAACATGGAAATGACTGTGATGTAGCCTGGATGGGCAGAGGAGAATAATATCCTTCCACAAGACTGGAAACACACACACACACACACGGCTGAAGGACTACATGTTACAGAATCACTGATCAATCTGGACCACTAACATTATGAGATGTTCCCACGACAGCAACAGGAGGTGCTATTGTTTTTAAGCCACTGTACTTGGGAGTATCTTTGTTATAGCAGCTTAGCCTTCGCCTTAAGTAATAACCATATTAAGACCCAAAGTAAAGCCCTTTAGGACTGAGGGATATAGACTTTTGAGGGACCCATTCTCAAAAAGAAAAAAAAAAAAAAACTCAGCTCATCACTCCAAGAAGCCTGATGATGAAGCCCAGGCAGAGTCAGATATGCAGATGCTCCATCAGCTTTTAGTGCTTCACTCTTGGGAGATGCTAAGGAGATAGACAATAATCAACTGACATTAAAAGAAAGCTCCCCACATCAGAGACCATGATCAGACAAACACATGAATAAAGAGAAGAAATTTAGAGGAAGCATAAATGATATAGAGAATGAAAGAGGAAAATATTAAATTATTATTAACATCTTCTAAATGAAAAGACACTATATCTATGAAACAAAGTGCACTAAAAATATAATCAGAGAAGAGGTCTTAGAAATTAAAAAATGTGATGTTGAAATAAAAAGTATTCAAAGGAGAGGCTGAAAGATTAAGTAGAATCAATATATTAGAAATTAAAATAAAAAGAAGAAAAGAAAAATTGGGGGAAATATCTCAAAATTGAAGATCATCTAGGGAGTTGAAATATCTATCTGTGAAGTTTCAGGAGGGAGGAAATCACATAAAATAAATTTCAGAACTCTAGAACCTGAGCATGTTAATTAAAATATCCTCCTAATGTTCAGCACAATAAGGAGAAAAGACTTATCCCAAAGTATATAATCATGAAATTTCAGAATTTTCTACATAAAAAGAAGGTCCCAGAAAGAGGAAAACAAGCAAGTAATGTACAAAGAGATGAGATCAGAATAACATCAAACTTTTTAGTAACAACACCTGAGGCTAAAATATAGGGAGGCAAACCTTCAAAATTCTGAAATGTACTATGTACACTTTCTACATCCCCACTATCAGAGACCATGATCAAACAAACACATGAATAAAAGAGAAAAAATTTAAAGGAAGCATAAATGGTACAGTACATTGCTTTTTAACTTTGAACTCCATACCCACTCTATCAGTCAAGTGTATGACAACTATAGAAACCCTTTCAGACATGAAAAATTACTTCCAATGTACCCTATGTTAGCAGTTTTACCAGAGAAGTTTGGCAGTTCTAGAAAACAAAGCAATAAAGGCAAAGAAGAGAAACAGAACAGGGACCACGAGGTTCCAGATGAAAAAATGAAGGAATATTCCAAAGAAAACAACAGTGGAAAGATCTCCCAAAGCAAAAATATGCAACCATGTTTAAGTGCTTCAAAAAATTAACAATAGGTGTGTGACCCATCAAATGCTTCACTGGGGGAAAGGCAGCAATAGGCTCAAAGGCGAAACCAAAGAAAAGAATGAAGCAACTTTTTACTTATGTGCCAAACAAACAAACAAACAAAAAATGAAAAGAAGGGACACAGAAGCATAGTATGCCAGCTGGCTCAGCAGAGAACAATATCTATGTAAAAATAATCGAATAAACACTGCTCACTGATTTAAAGATTTTGATCTCACCAGTTTGAAGGGGTTAGTAAGGAGGGAAAGTGGCAGGGAGATGAGGGATACATCCTCAACTAGCATGAAAGTAAATCAACAGGAAATATCTAATACGTATAAATCAAGAACTCTCAATAATAAGGAGATGGCTTAGAAATATGGAGGGGAACATCAGAATAAACAGCCAAAAGAGTTGGAAGTGGCTGTCTCCGTGAAAATGAACCAGGAGACCACATGAGACTGTAGTGTATCATCATAAGAATTAGACTAACAGTAATTTCTAACTATGCATCTCTCCCTCTTTATAAAAACATGTCTTCGAGATCTTTTCCCAGAGATGATCAGAAAGGGTCCTGGAACCAAGCAACTAAGAAATATGGATCATTTATTTTTATATTTACTGATTCATAAGTCTGACTTTGGTTTTTATTAATTTTATATCCTCTCCTTAATATTTCTTTCGAGTTCTAGAATAATAGGAATCATACCTTCTATTTCTTCAGTCTCATCACTTTGCAACACTCTTACACACACACATATACACACACAAACCCACAGAGGACAGTTTCCCTCATTCTGCAAGTACTTAATGTGCTGGGAATATTTCATACAACAGTTATCTATGTTCTAGGTGCCTAGAACATATCCATGAATAAAATCAGCAAATTCCCGATGTCCTCAGGGAGTTTACATTATAGTATTACTTAGGGGGAAAAAACACAGAATAATTTATTTTATATGATTTAAATAATATAGACTTTTTCTGACTTATTGGGAGCATTACAAAATTAGTACCCGTGGTCTTTGAGGGAAAATAATTAGAATTTTTAGCAGTGAATCCCATGCCATATATGTCTATGCTTTTTGATATCACAGAAATCACACCACTGAGACTATATTATGCACATGTCTCTAAGACAAATTAATATCCATAGAAGTGATTAAAATGATCTCAATTTAATCAAATTCTCAAAAGAAATAGTTCACGGATATAGTCAAAAAATTAGCCCTCTCCTAAGAACATTTTATTTTCCTAGGATTCCTAAACTTTAGATATATATATAATTTTTTCTTAAAGTGCTTTCAACACTAAAAACATTATTATTTAAGCTATAATTAAATATTATCCTGTGTAAGATCCATTTTCTTTATACAATATCATTTTCATAATCCCCCTTTTTTCCCCAAAACAATTAATTCCAACTTACCTACTTAGTTCTTACAACACGAGTCATTATTCTCACCCTTTTTATTCACTGGGAAGGAGCTACTGAAAGTAAAGCTTTCTTAGAGTCTGTTATACAGAAAGTTTTAGACCTAAAAAGTTAGTGAAATTACTTATGACCATTTATTAATAAAATATGCTTAACTGTCACACCTATCTCCCTTTTTCTGTGTGTTTAAGGAACAAAAGTATGCAAAAATTGGATAACATAAAAGCAAGGATATTGTAAGCATTGAGTTATTACTTAATAATGATAAAAATAATAGCTAACATTTATTGAGTAGGTATACTACACACAGGTATTTCAATATGCTGTTTTACTTAACGTTCATAACAGTCCCATGAAGTATTTATTATCCTCATTTTTGTATGGATAAATAGGGCAAAGAGAAGTTAAAGATCTCTCTCCTCTTCAGATACTTAGGATTCAAATATGGGTCTGCTTATGTACGAAGCTCTAGCTCCTTCTCCTATACTCAAAGGATCTCTTAGGATGACTTCAGGCTATTAAAAGAACTCACAAAGAGACAAATGTGGATTTTTTTTTCCTTTCATACCTTATTATTCATAGCAAAACTTGTTTTCCAGTCTTTTTATAAACTCACTTGCAAAATGTAACTTGGAGAGATGAAAACGTTCTGGAACTAGGGAGTGGCGACGTCTCCACCAACTGTGAACAATTTAAATGTCACTGAATTGTATACTTCAAAATGGTTACAGTGGTAAAGTTCATGTTATGCGTATTTTACTACTCTAATTTTTAATGTCCTTTGGCCCCACGGAAGCGCATTAGAAATGTGTCCTCTACATACACGGATCACACATTTCAGGGTCACCTCTTCAGTTCTAAGTCTACACATTTAAATTCTACCTCTTTGCTAGTGACTTCCAGATTTACATCTCCCTTACAGCAGAGACCTTTCTCCTGAATTCAGACCCACACATCCAACTTCCTGGTCAGCATGTCGCACAAATTTCAATCTCTGAGGACACACCTGATGGTCCCCATTCCATCTCTGACCTGATCTGTCACTGTCCCCCATGCTCACTCTGTTCCAGCATCCTGGCCTCTTCTCTGGTCTCCAAACATGTCTCACACACTCCTGCCTCTGGGCCTTCTGCCTTGGCTGTTCCCTTCATCTGGAAGATTCTTCCCCCTGTCTCCCCATGGCTGGTTCCCTTCTACCTTCGGGTCTTTATTCAAACGTACCTCCTCAGTGAGGCATCACACAGCCCACCTGCTGGTGATTCCGCCCTCTCACCTCTCACTGCATGTCCCTCTTCCTCACCTTCTCCTTCCTTACAAACATACACC
This sequence comes from Ailurus styani, assembly GCA_002007465.1. Taxonomy (NCBI): domain Eukaryota; kingdom Metazoa; phylum Chordata; class Mammalia; order Carnivora; family Ailuridae; genus Ailurus; species Ailurus styani. Next base: position 403,831 of record LNAC01000782.1, on the reverse strand, counting down.
ACCATCTGGTGTACTGTTTATTCACCTTCTTGATCATGTTCATTACCCTATGCCTTTGTCTGTTTTATTCTCGGTTTATCTCACGTGCTTGTAAAAGTACCTGACACACAATAAGGACTCGACAGATATTAGTGGAATGAATGAACCCCTTAGAACCAATACTGAGAAATGTTTTGAGACCACTAGTTACTTTGGTGTCAGAAACCATGATCTGTTCATCCCTACAAGGCATGCAGATGAGAACAGTTATATATTTACTTAAAGCAACAAGCAGTATCACTCCTTATCTGGTACTCTTGCTGACACAATCTTTCGTCCCTGGCACGGATGGCAGATTGCTTGACACTAAATATAGATCAAAGGATCCCATCACAGTGATGACAGGCATTCAACAGCCTTGCCAGATCAATGAACCCACAGCCTACAGCTCACCGGACTTTCTCTCAGTACAGAAATCCTTAGCAACCTATTGTGCCAATCACTTATTATTCATCAATCCATTGTTTTCCCAAAGCCAGGAGTCACTTAGAAATGCCTCCAATTTGGATGAGGTTGATTAACAGCTCGTCTATGGGCTCAAGGGAAAACAACAGACACTAACAAAAAGCTTAATCTGTTATTACTACAAACTAAACCCAGAATATGGTCTCGAGGTTTCTCAAATATACTTATCTGGATCTCCTGGGAAAGTTGTTCAAATTCCAGAATATACTGGATCTGAGTAGTGAGATTGGGTAATATACTCCAAAAATGTACCTGATGTCACCTGCAATGCAGGTTCTTTAAAAAAAAAAACAAAAACAAAACAACAAATGAACTGTAATAGACTCACATAGAAGCACACTAACAGATTCTAAGATGTTAAAATTGCCTTTGAAGGTGATGACCCAGAATTGCTCTACTGCATATGACTCCTCCAAATGATATATTGTTTACCTTTAAAATAGTGTTACATTCATGTCACTATAATTTATGGTAGAAAAACAGTAAAAACTGCTGAAATGCCAAGCAATAGGAGAAGAAAAGATAAAGCCACAAGGCACTAGTTAAATAAATTACTGAATAAAAACACAAAAGAACACTATGTAACCATTAAAAGACAAAACTGACCCATGTGCACTAATAGGTAATGTTAATCAAGACATTATGTGATCAAAGCAAGCTGCAAAGGGCACATAGTAAGATTCTGACTGTATGAAGCAAAGTGCGTGTACGTATGTACCTATAGGCATGTATGAATTAGGTATTTTAAGGACCACCTTCTCCACCAATTTCTACTCTGCTCCCTGTCCAGGAGGCTGGTCTGTATAGATAAATCAATGGGGGGTCCCTTGACTTGTGGCTTCTGGTTGGATTCAGCCAATAAGAGCCCTGGCAGGAGACATGAGGGCGAGGGCTATTCACTCCTCTGGCCCCTTTCCTACTTCTCACTGCAGGGTGGATATATCCCTCTAAAGGTCTGTTGGTCTGTTGGGCATCCTCTCCATAAAGTTTCCTCTTCAGATGCCAGAAACCACTTCCTTTCTTTGTCCCTGCATGTCCACAAGTCATAAAGATTGACATAGCTCCGGGGCACTCCAATATTCCTTGTAGGTCTTCTTAAGCTCTGCTCACAATTCCCCCACTTTCAAAAATAGTTCTTTTATTAAACTGCTCCCAATGATCTTCTTTGCATATACTCTTTCTTTTTTGTCAGAACCTTAAATAACAGCAATACTAATACATTATGTGTGTCTGTGTGTATCTTGTGTGGTTTATACCCACATATATATATATATATATGCATGGAGATGTACTTACACGTGCAAAGAAAATCTCCAAAGGATACATAAGAGATTGGAGAAGGAACATATGGTCAAGACTTTTGCTTTTCATTTTGTATCCTTTAAATTGTTTCTACTTTTAAAATATCTGGTCATATACATGTAATACGTTTGTAATTTTGAAGCAAACCCAAATGGGAAATACATATTTACTACCCTTTTGATGGCACATTAAGGAGGTAAAGAAGTAATGAATACCAGGGAAAATGAGAGCGATGACAGAGATGCTCATTTGGAACAATGCAATGTGTCTGACGGGAAGGAATGTATCTCTGAAACTGAAGTTTGAGAGTTATCAAAGAATTCATCCACTGCCGCATGGGTCTATACCATCTTGTTCCAATGACCTGTTTTTAGAAAAGCAGACTTATTTTGAAAATTGGTTTCCAAATAAGCCCTTTTTCTCCACACATCTCATTTGTGGTTCAGATTTGCTACTTACCATCTTAATTGCACTTTTCTGAAGAACTTTAGACAAGAGTGAAGTCATATAAATGTGCTCATTTAGATTTGATAAAATGTTTAGCCTTTTGTGGTTAAAAAAAATAGTCCCTTTCACAGAATTGCAAGATTGACTTTTAGAACTATTTCCAAAGCTTACTAAAACTACTATGAGGTGAAAAATACAAATCACTAATGTGGTATTAGAGCCCACAATTAAATTAATTTATAAGAGCTTTAGTGCAATTAAATTTCCTCCAGACCATATCTCTAATGGTGCTGGGTTTTTTACTTAATATACTTTAAAGCATAATTTACTTTCATTTTTGCCAAGTCATTTAAATATTACAAATATCACTTTTGTACAGATTTTCATGGTGACACAATACATTTGCAGTCTATTTAATTTACAACTGATGAGAATAAAATGAAAACTCTTCAAGGACCATACATCTCCTACAACATCCCATTTTCCTATTCCAAGATATTAAGTGTGTAAGTTATCTGTATTTGCAAGAATGGACTCTTGAAAGAGTAATAAATATTTTAAATGATCTGATTATGAAACTTGAAGAAAATTAAAATCTAGAGCAAAGAAACACATCAGTGATACAAAGAGCCAAGATGTTTAAGATTCATCATTTAAGATAATAAAGTATTAGCCTTAAAAATTAAATTTAACAGATCTTTCCCAAACTCAAATTAAGGAAATACTTAGGGAAGAACATGAGTTATGTACAAGCTTCCAAATTTCAATTCAACTTATTCATATACTTATGTACAAGGTAGCTAAAGATCTCAAAACATATTAAGGAAACTTTATAGTCACAGCTCATGAGCAAAGTTATTAGGACAATTTTTCATGCTCTCAAACCTAGATATGTAGAATCTATGCTAGAAAATATTCAATAATAAATAGCTAACTAGTTTGTCAGCTAAAAGAAAGAGACATACAGAACTGGTCCAAAGCATTTTTAGCTGAGGATATCAGCTAAATTCAGATGTCATTCTTGCTACAAATGTGCTGCACAGTGGTGATAGATTTGACAAAGGAGAAGCAGATGTAACTATGGAAATCATAACTTTAATTGACAACAACATGAAAATTCAGAAGTATAACAAGCATCACAGATAGAGGTGACAATTATGCAGAAATAAAAATTAAATGTAAGCTTTATTATAAAGAAAAAGAGTCTATTTTTCCTCTCTGGATATTTCCTACTACTCCAAGAAATAAGAACAAGGATGGAAAGAATATTTTTCTCATTAATGAAAATGGTACAAAAGAACAGCCAGGACATTCCTACCTGGTTTCCAGATGAACTGATTATCCTTTGTGCCTTCCAAATGAGCTGCATGGGACAGCAAGAGAGAAAGTAATAGAAATAGCTTCCTCATGCTCTTCCATAACCAGCAAGGGACAGCCAGATTACCCTTTGAAAACATTCTTCAGATTTTCAGCCTCTTGACTTGCCTATTCCTAAAAAAAACAAAACAGAAACAGAAACAAAAAAAGGAAAAGAAAGAAAGAAAACCAGATAAGTTTCCTCTGTACAGAAATTATAAAAACTCACACTGACTGCTAGAACCTTTATCACGATGACATTACAAATTTCCCATTACCACACAGAGACTACATATACTATTAACATTTTAAGATCAAAGGTTAATTAGCTGTGCTTTGGATCCTTACCCACTGAAGAAACTCTCAGTCCTGAGGACTCCACAGTCCCCCAGTCCGTCTACTTTTGTCTATAAGAGCAGTGTTGGCAGAGACCTGGTCCACTCCCTCCTTCAATTTAGCCAAACTCCTTGAGGAGCTCACAATTTGGGAAGAAACATGCACACACAGCAAAGTCCAAAACAGGGCAAAGAATGCTCTAACAGTAGTATTAAGAAAGCGAAACGAAAAGACTGAGGGGGATGCAATTAGATCTTCCACTGTGAGAAAAAAAAGAGAGAGAAATCTCACACGAGGTAGTATCTTGATAGGAGCCTTAGGAAAACCAGGGCTTAAAGGAACCAGGAAGGGCACTTGAGGCCTGGAGAACTCGGTGCTGACATGCATTTTGTTTTGGGGGCTGCTGAGTGGGCCTATGGCTGCTGAGAAGGAGGCAAAGGGGAGGGAGGAATGGACAGGTCGGGGAGCACATTCTGAAGAGCCTTGAATGTCACATGAATGAGTTGGGTTTCATTCTGTAAATAACAGCAATAAGAATTCTAGGAGAGCAAATGATCTTTAAATAACTGACCTCAGTGTGCGTCACTGATCCACGGTAGATGGGGCTAGACAGGCAACTAGGCAAAAAGTCGAGGCTAGAACTGACGAAAGGATCTGGGGAGATTTGAAATGTGGTGCAGCGGCCAGATTCGATTAAGAGTTGGATGGGATATGAGAGAGAGAAGACAACAAAGACAGCAAGACTGCCAACTTACATGACCAAACAGATGGGACCCCTTTACCAAAGGAGGAAAGGGGAAGAGGGGCAGATCTGAAAAGAGAGACAGACAGACTTCCGTTTAGAGAATATTAAGTCTGATGTGCCTACAGGATATCCAGGGAGTTTCCCAAATGATAATAAGACAAGTCTGCCTGGGGGTGCCTGGGCAGCTCAGTCCGTTGAGCTACTGCCTTCAGCTGGGGTCGTGATCCCAGGGTCTTGGGGTGGAGCCCCATATTGGGCTCCTTGCTCCATGGGGAGCCTGCTTCTCCCTCTCCCCCTGCTTGTGTTCCCTCTCTCACTCTGTCTCTGTCAAATAAATAAATAAAAATCTTCGAGAGAAATAGAGACAGACAGAGAGAGAGAGAGAGAGAGAGAGAGAGAAAGAAAGAAAGAAAGAAAGAAAGAAAGAAAAGGAAAAGAAAAGAAAAGAAAAGAAAAGAAAAAGAAGAGGAGGAGGAAGAGGAAGAAGGAGGAGGAGGGAGGAAAGAAGGAAGGAAGGAAGGAAGGAAGGAAGGAGAAAAGATAAGAAAAGAGAAAAGAAAAGATAAGGAAAGGAAAGGAGAGAGAAAAGAAAAGACAAGACTGCCTGGAGCTAAGGGGACTGCAGAGGATGTGCTATATGCATGTATGGGGAAAATGGATTAAGAGAAATAGGTGGAGGGGGACGAAAGGATTAAACAGGAAGAGGATATATCAAGGGTAGAAATAATCGCCCCTGTTGGGCCGACGGGTCCGGGGAACTGAGGAGGCCACAAGACGGCGGCTGCCCTACTGTCTCACCGCCCCGCCCCCCTCTAATCAGCTTCCACGTCTCAAAAGACCGCCAAGGCCAGACCTTCGGCGGGAAACCGAAGGCTGAACTCCATCCAATCTCCTACCAATTATGGTCATGTTCCCCTGTTCCGCCCACAGCCCATAAAAACCCGTGCGCATCCTCCCCAGGTGCGACTTCCCCGACTCCCTTCTCTCGGAGTCGCGGAACCTCGCCCGAGGGCATCTCTATTAAAAATCTCCCCTCGTGCCTATTCGTCTGGTGCTTTGTTTAATCCGCCGTTACTGGGAGGGCTACCGGGAAACCTTACAGCCCCTACATATTTACCTACAAGATTGCTAAAAGCAGGGAGCGAATCTGACTGTGAGCTTCCTAGTGACCAAAGAAAGAAGCAGCTACTAAAGCCCCCAAGTATATAGGAGAAAATTCTATCTCCTTTTTTCATTATTGTTTTAGGAGGAACCACTGCTCTGCTCTCAAACACTGATGGACTTTACCCCCGGAGTCCTCATAAACACAGATGATGTGCCAAGCAATGTGCTAAACACAGCCCTTGATCAAATACAAGACAGGCAATCTGCATACAGCAGATTGGTCTCCTGGAATACTCCGAGGGCACAATGGAAAAGTATACATCAGTTAAAAAAAAAAATACTACAGAGAAGTCAAGCAGTGAAGTTTAAGTGCACAACTCTCTAACAGTCTGCCTAGATCCAGGGATGAAGACAGTACTTGGATAAGCAACCAAAACCTTTTCTTTAAATTCTGTATTGCATACCAGTCCTGAGCAAAGCATGGAAGTGGAGTGATCCGCCTGAAATAAGATTTTTCTCTCTTGCCTGGGTGCTCCCAAGCCTGGCCTGTTACACTAATTCACAGAACCTTTGCAGCATTGCTGGACAGGATTCAAAAACCTCAGGCCTAGAGAATTGAACTGGCTACATTTCTTTGTAGCAAATATCCAAGAGTATGATTTGCTGCAACTGTGCTTTTGCAACATTGATATCAATTTTTGTTTATTCTAAGGATAGAACTTTTGGTAAAAAATGATCTGCATCTCAGGGTAGTTGATCCTATGCTAGTATTATTACTATTAATAAAGTAATTGGCTAGCAGGACTGGCTCTTTACTAAGAAAACTTCTTTTATATCAGGAAATCACCAGGGTATAAGAGGACTTTGTCCATCCCCATCAGTGACAGACATGTACCCAGCATTATCTAAAATCATATTTAAATCATTAATATGTAAACTAAAGAGAAGGAGAGAACCAAAAGTGTATTTGCTACATTCTAAATAGCTAAGCTGGGAAGCCAAAAAAGACTTAAAAGAATCAAAAGTTCCAGTGAGACTGCATGTGAGCTGGAATGATTAGTCAAAAATTCATATTTAAATACCTTGAACTTTGCATCGACCTATGAAATTTTACTTTCAAAATAAAAACAACAACCAAACCAACACAATTACCTGAATACAGGCTACTGTGAGCCCTGATTTCCTTTTACGCTTCCTTACTGTTCCAGAACCCTGTGCTGACTCTGTAAAGGGATCCAGTGTCTTGAAGGTTCCTTTTGTGTTCACCTAAGCCAGCGGCTGATCCCAAGCAGAGTGGTGGGGGAGCCTACTAGATGCCTCCAGTCACCATATCTTCCAGCTACCACTGACTAATAAGGAAGTACCAGAAGAAATCTTAGGCTGATCTTAACAACAACAAAAATCTGAAATACAGATCTTAGAGAATGAACAAAAGCATTTCAATTTCTGATGCCACAGCAATCTTACTCCTAGAAACACCTACACATTTCTAGTATCTGTATTATCAATAATTGTATTAAATTATCTCCCTTTACACAAGCAGCTTAGGGACAGAGGATGGGGAATGAGATTCTGTGAAGCTTCTACTACGTGCCATTCTGCATGTGTTAGAAGTAAAACGAGAATCTCAGCTGAGTTGATGGACAGCACAGGGTGGAATATGAACACGGGTTTGCCTTACTCCACTAAACTGTGCTACCTGTCTTTCTTCCAAATGCCTGAGACTTTACTCAATTATCCCTTCAAAGACCCTGGGAGTCATCCTTGTATCCAGTACGTGACAGGCCACACAAGAATTCACAATAAAAAAAAGAGGGGAAACAAGAAACAATGAGAGATTCCACTCCTCTATTTGTAGAGCATAAATGGAAAAATGCTGTAACTATGATAAAAAACAAACAAACAATATATTATGCAGGAAGCATGTGCTACCCACGATAGCATGAATAATTTACATCACGACCAGCATTTAGTTTCCAAATCAACTTATTTACTATAGATCTTAGCACCCAAAATATATTTGCAAGGTTAGCTCTAAACTGATGAATACTAAGAAAAATTAAAAAAACACAGTTTCTCCTTTTAGCCTTAGTTTTCTAATCATTTAAAGGCCATTCAAACTATGAAAAATGTGTCTTACGCTTTATACACATTTCATTTCCCTTTAAATGTATTCTTATCATTGAAGTCCTTGAATATTTAAAAGGCACAGAACTTAAAAAAGAAGAAGAAGGAGGAGGA